>JAQZBX010036176.1:0-24267 GCA_029593785.1 Cabassous unicinctus
GGAAAGTGTCTTGAAAAGTAAAAAGTGCTACATAAATAGAAGCCAATGATATTCGAGAGTCTTGGGGTGAGTGGTGGATATTCTAAGAGGTATAAGATAGGTTTGTGTTTATTGTTCAGCATCTTCCTCTCTCTTTAGTTTCTGATCCTCTTTTTGGCCATCATCTTTACATGTACATTTGTCATCATTACCCTTACATTTGTTCAGGAGCTTCGGCTAAGGATGCATGTTGCTCTTCTCCTCCCCACTTCAGCGTGCTAGTAGGAAGGAATGGTAACGTGGTGACTCATTGAAAACATTACTTCTCTATGTAATGGCCAGTACATTGCAGTCAGGCATTGCCTTGCTTTTGATATGTCTTGGTAACTAAAGGGTGAACAGAAAGGCTGACACACAAGACTGATTTTCAAACAATCCCAAGTTGGATACAAAAAAGGAATTGACCATGTGGACTAAGTCACTAGTTGAGAAGGACTTTAGAAGCCAATGCAGAATTTTCAAATATTTGCTACCAGAACATAAACTGGAAACTGTCTCAGACAGCATCAGAGTACTGAGATGTTGAGCCAATGTTGTCCTTCAAGAGGATGGGAGAACATTATAACATGTTCATAAAAATAAATTTATTAAATTAAAGGAAGAGGCAGTACTTAAAATAACCACTTCCATCATTTAATTCCTTCTGTCTTGTGTGAAGACACCATGTATAGGTCCTTTAAAGAGCTGTGTGACCCCAATGGGCACCAATAACTGGTCCTAAGCAATTTTTCATAAATTAATGTACTAATAAATGAAAATGCTTGTATGACTTGACTCAGTGGTTCTTTACTTCCAGGATATAATTTAAAAGGGCATTATACTTACAAACTGAGAAACTTATAATATGATTTTACAGGTATGTACATATCTAAGCCGATAATTGGAAAAAGTACTGGATTTGCAGTCAGATAAAACCCCAAGATTAAAGATCTGGCCTGCCACTAGTAGATGTTGAGACTTCAATTTATCTCTAAATTGAAAGACTAGACCAGGCTTGAACATTCTATTCTTCCATATACCATATCATCTTATACAAATACATATAACAAACAGATCCTGACTGATGATCAAGGGAAAATCTCAGAGTCAGCAGAAGGGAAAGTCCAGAAATGGGTGCCAAGTTAAAGGGTGGTTCAATTCATGACAGGCTCTTTACTGCGGAAGAATCTTGGAGAAAATTATATTAAGGATTTAAACCAGACTTCCTTGTTTAAATCCTGATAGGGGTCTTTGATTCAACCTTCAAATATTCCTAATAAATTTTCTATATTCTATTACTGGGGCCTCAAGGCCAGGTTTATACCTCCCACTGCTCCTAGGCATTCTAAATTATAGAGAAGTGAGGTACGTTTTTGTTGGGTAAAAAAAAATTTAAAGAGATCACATTCCCCAGGGAGAAGCAGTGTAGATGACCTAATTAAGGGAAAAGAAGACAGAAAAGTGAAGCAGCTTTAGCTCCAGGCCTCCTTAAGTGATTGGAGAGAGCCTAAATCAGTGGCTTCTACTCTTTAATAAATTATGTAATCCTTTCCTGTTTCCCTTTCCTCCTTTCCCAAACTGATTCCATCCCAAAGCACTCGGAAAAATCTCATTTGGCAAATTGGCATGGAATCTCTGGGATGCAGTCTAACACCAGCATGGCGCTAGCAGCGGAGATGCAGGATGCGGTGGGAAGGGGACGTTAGAGAAACGTGCTAAATGCTTAGGTACCAGATCTTGTGCAAAAGGCTCTTATATACTTTGTCACTTCACTCTTTAAAAGTTATTGTTTTACTAATGATTGATGATTTTAAATATACAGAAAACAATATGATATCCGTGAACTCCCTATCCACATTCAACAAATGATAATAATGATGCTAATATTTTGTAACACTGATAAAGTTCTTTTTTAAAATATTAGAAATAAAGTCTTAGACTTTAAGTTGAAAATCCCCCTCTTCACCCATCCAGCTATACCTCCTTCTCTCTCTTCTCACCATTAACATGAAGAGCCCAGGGATTGTCCATCTGTTAGACGCTCAGGGTCCGAGAGAGGAGTCAAAGTTGGCTCAGCGTGGACAACAAGAGGAATGCCATGACTGTGCTGAGGGAATTACGAGTGAGAGAGACCCAGGCTGGGGAGTCTCTGCAGAATCCACAGATGTGCCCCCGGAAAGAAAGGGCAGCGACTGGGCACCTGCAGAGCTAGATCACACCAGCTTTCAGCTTACACCAGAAAAGCAGCCCCGTGTTTGCCCTTACCCTACTCCTCCGCTTTCTCCAAGAGTGTAATTTAAATTAAATTCCTATCACTGATTCAGTCATGGTCTCAACAGGTAACAGAGGCTCTCAAAACAGGATAATTTGAGGAGGGTTTATTTACAATGTGAATGTTTACAAAATGTGGGTTTAGGAGAATCACAAGAGATGGCAAGGTTAACTTGGGGCTAGTAGCAGCTGGGAATTAACCTCCAGGCCCAAAGGGATAAGAGGAGCAAGCGAGTACTGGAATCAGGAGCAGAGGGAGTGGTGCAGAGTCCTCTGCCTTGTGAGGAGCAGTAAACTGGTGTGTGAGAGAAGGAGCCTGATGGAGCCTCTTGGGCTGGGGCCAGGAGAAGGAATCCCCTAACAGCATTCTCCTGTCTGCCCTCTGATCCCTATTGGGGCTCCATCATGAAGCCAAAGGGCACTAGAACTCATCTACATAAATCTATATAGGTCGGTCATGAATTTACATGCCAAAAATAGTTTAGCAGCATTATGCAAGTTTTGTTATATGATATTTCATTGCTCAAGTCTAAATGCTTTGCAATTTCTAATTACAACATCTTTGACCCAAGGATTATTTAGAAATGAGTTGCTAAATTTTCATATATGGAATTTTATGGCTATCATTTCATTACTGAATAACAACTTTCATTGCCTTATAATCAGAAAATGAGGTCTCTAGTATGTAAACATTTGTTATTTGTTCAATTCTTTGTGACCTAGTACATGGTCAATTAGAAAGTGGTCAATGTGTGATTGATAAGACTGTAGGGTTGCTAATTTTGATTACAGAGTGCAATATATAATCTAGTTTATATTATCTAGCCATTAGATCTAACTTATGAATTTTGTTGTTCAAATCCTGTATATTCTGATTTTTACTTCTTCATTTTTTCTTTTCTTTTTTTTTTAGAATCTAAGAATTTGCTTAATGATTCGGGTTTGTGTTGTTGGGTCAATACCTTTCACTTCACATTTCTTTGTTTCTCCTGGCAAATCTTTATGTAATTAAAAGTTAGGTTGTTCTGTGCCCAAAGAGCTTAGCATTGCTATGTAAAACTTGTATACATTTCCTTTCATTATTAGGTCATGATTCTATTTTATCTGCTAATAACATGACAAGGCAAGCTTTCTTTTAATAGTATTTTCTTAGATAAATATTTCAATCTTTAATTTTCAAGCTTTTGTGTACTTATGTTTTAGATGTCTCAGAAATAGAACATAGTTTGATTTTATTCTATATTTCCATCACTCCAACAGAAAATAACAAGCAATTTAAACTTAAAAATTTTATTGAAATTACTAATATAATTGAAATCATTTTTCCTGTAACTCTGCTTTGCTATGCTTTACATTTTCCCTTTCCTGCCTTCTACTGGATTGATTAAACTTTCCCTCCCTCCCTCCCTCCCGCCTTCTCTTTTTTCCATCCTCCTTCCTTCTTCTCTATACTGGTTTGAAATATACACATTTATTCATTCTATTTCTATATAGATGCTTATAGCATTCTTAATTCAGCAATGTCTAAAGTTCAACAACTTCTCTACTGTACACATACAAAAATAAAGGCATTAAAACGCTTTAAACATTCCATTCCATTTTCCATGTTGTTATTACTATTCTTTGTTCTATTTCCACCTTGTTCATAAGCCCCACAAAAATTACTCATTTAATTATTATGGCATTCTAGAACCAATGTTTCCTTGGTTTTACCCATCAGTTTCTGTTTTGTTTTGTTTTGCTTACTTACTTTTGCTTCTTGATTTCACTTCTTCCTTCTGGGTTAATGTCCTCTCTTACTAAAGTCCATTCTTTTGCAGTTTTTACAGCAAGGGTTTGGATAGTAAATTCTCTTGATACTTTTTTCTCCCTTTCCCCCTAAAATAATCATAATTTTACCTCTTTTTTTTTTTTTTGGAATAGTTTGGCCAGCATAGAAATTCTAAATTCCCTGGTATTTTCCCTTGGTTCTTGAAAAAAATCTTTTTTTTTTTTTGGCTTTTGGCTTTGTTGGTGCTCACTTTTAATTGTTGTATGTGTATTAGTCAGAATTTCCTAGGGAAACAGAACCAACAGGAGATAGCTGTAAATATTATGAGATTTTTATAAGAATTATCTCATGTAACTATGGGGATGGACAAATCCAAATACTGTGGGTCAGGCCACAAGCTGGGACCTCCAATGAAGGATATGAAGAATTCCCCAGGAGAAACTGGCTGGCTGAAATAGAGATGGAAAGCCTCTTCTGATTGCTGAAATTAATACTTCTCCTTTTAATGTCTTCAACTGATTGGATGAGACTTCTCTCATTGCTGACGGCAATCTCCTTAGTTGATTGTAGATGTAATCAGCCATAGATGCAATTAACTTACTGATGATTTAAGTCCACAAATTGTCCTTGCAGTAACCATCAGGCCAGTGCTTGCTTGTCCAGACAGCTGGACACCATCACTTGGCCAAGCTGATACATGAACTTAACCATCACAGTATATACTCTGTCTCATCACTTTGTGTGCTTTTAAGATTTTTTAAAGATTCTGCATCACAATATCTTCAGATGCAGACTTTCAAAAAAATCTTTCTCAGTGTGCTACTTTAATCTGAGGACTCATGATTTTCTTGAATGCCAGAAAACCTTCAGACATTACTGTTTTGAATAATACCTCTCCCATTCTTTCCAAACTCTTTTTCTGGAAAACTTATATTTTGATCACTCTCATTCTATCATCTACATCTTTTGACCTCTTTTGGTTGCTTGTTATTATTATTGCTATAATAATTTTTATTTTGCATAGTATTCTGTGTAATTTCCTCATATCAATCATCTATTTTAGTAATTATCTCTGCAATTGTGGCTTTTCTGCTGTGTAACCTGCCCACTGATTTTTATTTCAATGATATTCAATTGATTTTTTTTTTTTTTTTAGAAGGTACTGGGGATTGAACCCAGGACCTCATACATGAGAAGCAGGTGCTCAACCATTGAGCTACATCTGCTCCCCAATAAGAGCTGGTTTTCTCGTTTGGTTTTTGTTTTGTTTTTAGGAGACACCAGGGATTGAACCCAGGACCTCATACACGGGTGCAGGCGCTCAATCACTTGAGCTACATCTGCTCCCCACAATTGATTTTTATTTCTGCCTGGATGTTTGGCAAATCTGCTTTGTCCCCATGGGCTCATATTCTTCCATTATGGTTTTTATGTTTTCTTTTGTGTCTTTAATAATGCTCAGTATACTTATTTTATAATCTCTTTTAAATATTCTATTATCACAAGTTTTAGTTCTGTTTTTTTTCCCTACTGACTCCTTTTTATGGCTGATCATTTCTTTGATTGGTTGTAATTAAAAAAAATTTGAACACATATTCAGTGAAGCTTGTTTGTCTGTTTTAGTCTAATTCACCATTGTTTTGGTCCCATAGAAGAGTTTTATTTTCTTCCCTTATGGCGTCAGGTATATATTCAATTTGAGTAGTCTTTACACATTAATTTATCGTATATGATTTCTGAATTATGCCAGTAGTGGAAATTCAGACCCCTTTTTTCCACCAGGGCCTCAGGTTGGACTTTTTGTATCTGAATTTCATAGAGGGAGCAACTCTTCCAGGGACCATCTTTATGCAGACGTCTCAAGTACAGGTCTTGACCTGGCATAGGCTCAAGGCTACATCTCCTTTCTCCATCAAGGGTATTAATACTCTAATACCCAGGTGTTAGGGTGTATATTCTCACCCAATGTCCCTTAGGCCTCCTTGGCATCAGTCAGGCTTGAAACTCTGGCTGTGACTTCCTATTTATTTAAGCAACTTGAGGATTCCCTTTTTAAAAGTGTTTTATCTTTGGTATATATACTGAAAGCATCATTTTTGCTATATGACATCCTATATTTCCCAGTGTTTGAAGACAGAGGCAAGTGCACATTTAGCAACTTTGTGAAGCAGGAATATTTTATAAAACAGTTTATAAAATTCATGAAACATCTACAGCATTCAGTGTTGTAAATTCTGGGCTACAGAAGAGACTAAGGGGCAGTCCATGGCTCAGTGCCGTGCAAATAGAGCAATATAATGAGAGGTAATAATTTCTAAAATGAAGATATGAATAAAATGATACTGGGGCACAGAGAAGGGAGCATGTGGCTCTCCATTTTAAAGATGAGAGAACTGAAATTTCAAAGTACTGATAATAACTTGCTCAATTTCAAACAGGATTAAGAACTAGGGTGCATGCTGTACTTTTCCAACACAAAATCGAGTGCTTTTTATAGCAGCTGTAGTAGTAGCAGCTTCAATATAAGGGTTATATAATGAGAAGTGAGAAATTTCCTTAGGAAGAGGGCTGGTTACATATCAGATATATGAAGAATAAATAGGTATTAATTAAATACTCCTCAGAAGGTCTTGTACCCTTGACCCCAACTGCCCCCCCCTTAAAAAAATTACTCTAAGCCTGAGCTTTCTCTTGTCACTGCTCACACCAAGGATGGAGGACTCAGGGAGTAAAGGAAAGTGGATTGGAAACCAGTAGAAGCTGGGGTTCCAGAAAGTCTGAGGTCATAGAAAACAGCAGGGAAAAAAAGGTCTAGTAGGATGAGAATTTAATTCTGGAAAAGAATCTTGACAGAGTTGAATGTTCAGTGGGAAGGAAAGAGATAATATCTGGGCCAATTTATAGCCTCACAAAACAAGGACTTCATATTGAAAACGTCTGGGGAACAGTCTACATCTACTATGGTTCCTTCCTAGTGCATTACAGAAAAACTTTCAGAGACCTCACCTTAATTTCCTATCCAGTTGACAGCCTTTGAATTTTCAGTAAGTTTTATGTTAAAAAAAGGTGACTTTTTTCCTTTGTAAATGACAGTTTTGGGTGTGTGTGTGTGTGTGTTTGATCCAGAAAATGCTCTGAAAGGCATTAACTGTATCATCTGATAATCATTTGAAAAGAAAAACAGAAAAGAAGGGGCAGGCAGATCTGTTACACTGACGATGTTTTGCAGCTAATTTGATTTATTGGGTAGGAAGAAATTGCAGGAATATCTTAAGTATTCACTTTACCAGATATGTCTGATGGTTCCCATTAACCCATCACCTTCTTCTTTTCAGAAAATAATTCATGTGTAGAAAAACACTGCCTTAGGAATCCGTGGCTCTCTGTGTGGCCTGCTCAACTTGGCCCAATAGTTCAACTTCAGTGGACTGTCAGGTTTGAAAAACCTGTCTACCAGTGCTCTCTTTCTTAGGGTTCTGAAAAGATTTCCATTTTCTTTACATTTCCAATCAGTCTATTAAAATATATCCTTATCTGTTAATAATTTAGGAGTTGACAGCTGTGGGTAATAGATAAATGGATCAAAGAAAAGGAGTTTTCCTAAAGGACAAAATGTGACACAGAAAGAAGATGAAGCCATTGTGTTTTTTTGACATGTTATTAATACAGTATTTGTTTTTCCTCTGTTAAACCCTGGGCCAATGACATTCCCAAGGCCGCCAGGGAAGGTATAGGGAAAGGAACATACAAGGCAGACAAGACATGGGATAAAGAACTATGGGAGGTGGAGATGGCTCCTTCACATGGCAAAGAGGATGAGAAAGACCACCATCAGGCCCAGGAGCCTCATGGCCTCGGACAGGCAGAGCCCACGATGGTGTAGGAGGAAAGTGCTGTTGCTTTAGAGAAGATTCCTGGCATAACCAAGGATGAGGCTCCCAAACACAGCCACAATCCCAGCCCCAGAGCCAGCCACTCCTTCTGTGGCAGTGCTAGCCCCAGTGAGCTTGGCTGCTGTGTCGATGTCCCTTGAGCTGGCTCTGGTTTGGAAACTACAAAAGGATAAGTGAGGTCAGGGGACGTGGTGCTACCAGCTGCTGAGGCTCTCATCTCTCCGTGTCTCAGGTTATTTCAGTCCCACTGCAGACAATGGTTGGCTCAGCAGCTGAGAGGAGCTCCTGACCAGGGAGGGGTTAGGGGTAAGAGGATGAGGCAGGATTCTGCTCCCAGTGCAGAGAAGACAGAAAAGGGAGGGCAGCATGAAGACATTATTTTAAAATTCTGAATCGTGACTAGCTTGATCTATGCATGTCGGGTTGAAAATACCTCTTTAGCCCAGATTTCTCTCTTTTATTCCAGATACATATAGTTGATCCTCATTATTCATGGATTCTGAATTTGTGAATTTGTCAACTTGCTAAAATTTATTTGTAAACCCAAAATCAATACTCGCAGTGCTTTCACTGTAATTCACAGGACTTGGGCAGGGCAGTGAGATATTTGATGCACATTTCCAGCTGAGCTTGGGCAAGGCAACACTCTGCCTTGTTGTTTCAGCTCTCATACTAAAAGCAAGTGTCTTTTAGACAGTATATTTAGAACCATGTTCTCACTTGTTTGTGCTCTTTGGGGTTATTTTGCTGTTTAAAATGGCGCCCACATGTAGTGCTGAAGTGCTGTCTAGTGACTTAAGCGCAAGAAGGCTGTCATGTGCCTTATGGAGATAAGTTTCATTCAGGCATGAGTTTTAGTGCTCCATGGTCATGAATTCAATGTTATTGGATGAACAATATATCTAAAATAAAGTGTCTTTAACAGAAACACATAAAACAAGGTTATGTATTGACTGGTTGATGAAAATGTTGTGACCAGAGGCTTGCAGGGAACTAGCCCTCTATTTCTCCTAGCATCGATGGTTCAGTATTTGCTAATTCAATGTTCATGGTGAATTTATAGAACATAACTACTGCAAATAATGAGCACTGACTGCATATTAACCCACCTCCAGGACAATCCATCTGGTGGTTGTACACATGCCTCCAACTTAATATGTCGAGAATTGAATTCATTATCTTGGATCCCTGCCCCCCCACATCTTCCTTTTATTCCTATAGTCCTTAAACAAGTGAATGGCAACATCATTTAACCAGTTGCCAAAGCTAGAAATGGGCCACATCTTGACTCCTTTCTTGTCCTTATGAAGCCTCTCAGCATGTTATTATAATTTGCTGTCAGTTATTGGACACCTCCTATGTAGTAGACTCTGTAGTAGATGCTATGATATATACCATCTCATTTAATCTTAACAACAATCCTCTGTGCCAACTATTATTATTCCATTTTCTAGGTAAGGAAACTGAGGCACAAAGAGATTAAGTAACACACTCATGTTCTTTCAGACAATAAAGGGCAGAGCCATATGCATTACTTTCCATTTCCTGGACAAGCCTCAAGTGCTTGCCTAGAACTTTTCTTCCCCTTTCTCACCTTTCTGCCAGGACTCAGTTTCTAAGCCTGGTTTACATGCCTCCTCCATCCCCATTCCCCTGTGGCTCCTTCTATATCCATCATTATTCGGCAAGTTTTATGAGAGTGAAGACTGAGCTATTTCCTCATCCTTAGTGGCAGGTGCTACACATTTGCTTAATAAATGGGTAAGTGAGTAGGAGATAAAGAAAGATATATTATTTTGATTGCAGAATTTTGCCTAGGCTGGCCCTTTAATTTTTCCCTTTTTCTAGAATTATTCCTTGTCCTCTATCTTAGTTCTCATATGTTAAACTCATTGCTAGGTTCTAGAGTTTTCTCACTAGCACAGACCAAATCAACGTATTTACCATGTTTATTTAACACAGCAGAATGTTTTGCTTTTTGGTATTCTATCATACTTGGCTTAGAAGGGACATGGCTTTTTTTTTTTTTTTTTTAATCTTTCCTTATGGTGCCATTTCATAGGATTATGGAGTGTCAACGTTCAAATGGAAATCAGAGTCCATTTCATTAAAGTCCTCAGAGGAAACTGAGTTACAGAAAGTTAAGGCAATTTGTCCAAGATCCTGCTGCTGGCAAGTAATAGCCTATTTACATTTGATTTATTCTGTAGCTCTCTACAGTTTTGACTTTCTTGGGGCCAGAATAATCTCCATTTGGAAAAGTGGCACCATTCCCTGTTCATCTGGGTTGCACTGAAATGCCTCGGGACACTCCAGAGGGCTTCAGCTCTGAGCCTCACTTCTTCCAGGTCAATCAAAATGCCAATCACAGTAGTAGAAGAAGGTTTGTCCCTCATCTGGCATTATAGCCTTAGAATAGCCAGCTGAGTGACCAGGGAGTCACAAAAGTATTTTCAGAGTCCAGTGCAGACTCAGTAGAGCCGTGACTCACATCTGGAGTCCAGACTGAGTGGCTCCCTCATTTGGCTCATAGCCTCTTCACGCCTCTTGCACCTTTCTCTCTGACTTTCTCGCTTCACTCCTTTTTCACTTTACCAAAGCCGTTTTTCTATCTGCCTCTCCCTCCTGATTTTCTCCTCCTTTCATAATTTTTCTTACTTATCTTAAATCACTTCTGGCTTAAGATTTTCCAGATATTTCCAGCAAACATCTTAGAGAAAAATTTTCCCAGCAATGAAGTCTATATTGATAGGGGCTTCACATCATGGTGACAATGCCCTAGGAAGGTTCTGGTATAAGATCGTCTACTAACCAGCCAAATTACCTTGAAATTGGGATTCAATTTTTCTTTTCTTTAAAATGAAAATGTTGGACCATATTTGTGGTGTTCAAACTTTTTCTTTAGGGAAAAGGATCCTTTCTTCAAACAAAATCTTATGAGAGGAGCAGATGTAACACAAGTGGTTGAGCGCCTGCTTTCCATGCATGAGATCTCAGGTTCGTTCCCTGGTAACTCCTGAAAAAATATCTTATGAAGAACATCAATATGGTAGAAATAGTGAAGAAAAGTTTTTCTGGTTTTCTGGCGTGCAGAATTCCTGTATGATAATAACTCTCTAGGGTCTTCCACCTTCAGGGGTCCCTAATGGGTACTGCAAGCATTAAAGTTCCTGGAGTGCACAGCTGGAAAATCCCTGGCCTCAATGATCCTTATGGCCTCTTCTGCTTGGGAGGTGTGGTCAAGTGTATTGTGATCATCAAAAATTCTTTCTGCTCCCTGATATTTTCAAGGCCCTTAAAATTAGGCATTGCAGTTCTGGCCAATGAAATGATTTGTCCCTTCTGAATTGAGGCAGTGAAAACTCATGTTTGAATTTTCATGGTCTTGCTTCTGTGACCAAAGAGGCTGCCTCTTTCATAGGGTACAGCTGCAAGGGTCTGGACACCTTCTCAGCCTGGGTCCTCGAATGACTCTGTGGAACAAAGATTCTTGCTGTGCCACCGTGGCAGTGAGGTGGGTGAGATTGGAAAAAAAACCTTTGTCGTATTAGAGTTTGTAGGTTAATTTGTTTGCTGGAATAAAGCTAGCCTATGTTGGTTAAGATGGCAGGTAAGGAGAACAAAATTCGGAGAACAAGATCAATTCTTCCTTTCATGTTAGGTCTTTTACAGCCATCTGTAGGTTGAAGAACCATTTCTTTTATTGAGTTATATCGTTAAACATACTGACAGTTCCCACCCTGGTTTATGTGAGTGAAATTCAGCAGAAAAGGGGTCTCCTGAATAACATAAACTGGAGTACTTTGAATATTATTAAATCTAGAGCTCTTCAAATCGAAAGTAAAAATTTTTAAACAAAACTCTCTCCCAAAATAGAAGTCTATACGTTTTAACAGAATCCTATACCTTGGGGATAGAAAGCTAGAGCTTTCATAGCATCTTTGGATTGGTGGCATCAGAACAGACTGCAGCAGAAGCTGCTTTCCCACTGCAAAGCATGACATTCTTCCTGAAGGTTTTCTCTCCCCCACCTCACTCTGCCTAGGGGCACTACTAGCTGAAGATAGTTAGCAGGGGAAGATACTTCAGCTCCTTCCTGGTGGGAGATAGGGTAGGGATAATTGAGTCACATGTCCTATACTGAACCCTGAGTTCCCTAGCAGGATTTTTTTTTTTTTAATTTTTAATTTTAAATAATATTAAACTTACTGGACAGTTGCAAAAGTAATACAAACCCAATACAGAGAACTCCAATATACCCCTAATCCTACCAGATACCCATATCCACCATTTTTTAATATTTTACCACCTTTGTCATATCTTTCTACTATCCAACTATCTATCTATCTATCTATCTATCTATCTATCTATCTATCTATCTATCTATGCATCATCTATCTAATCCTCTGAATATTTGAGAGCAGGTTGCACATATGCTCCTTGAACACATAATACTTCCGTGTACATTTCCTAGGAACAAGGATATTCTCTTATGCAATCACCTTAAATGCAGTTATCAAGTCCAGGAAATTTAACACTCATATAAAGTTTACATTCTGTGTTCCATTTTTTTCTTACGTCCCAGTTATGTCCTTTTGAGCCCTCTCTCTTCCCTTATCAGAGCCCATGCAATATCAGGTATTGCATTAAATTGTCATTATCTCTCTTTTTTTAAATAATAATTTTAAAAGATACTTAGATTACATAAATGTTACACAAACACTATAGGGATCCCCACATGCCCCGCTCCCCACACTTCCCACACCCTCCCACATAAACGTCCTTCATTCCTGAGGCACATGCATTGTTGGGCTAAATGGCTGTTGACTTTCAAAGCTGGTGCTGATTATGTGTAAGTCCTGCACTCTCAGCAATTCTCACCCAACGTTTCCCAGGGTCAGTTTCAGCCACTCCCGTGGCCTGAGCTCTCATCTGTTTGCCGTTGACTCTCAAATCACTGTCTTTAGCCCAACTTACTTCCTGAACTTCTTTGGTAAATCTCTACTTGGATAGCTCGCTGGCACCTCATGTTCAAAGCAGAATTTGTAGCCCTCCACCCAAAACACCAGAAAACAATGCTTCCTTCTAGTATTCTCTCTCAATACTGTGAACCAAGCTCCATCTTGCCAGGGAACATTTTAGTTTTATTTACTAATGAATTCCAAGTGCCTGGAACCATGCCCAAAACAGAGCAGTTATTAGAAAATATTTGAACGGATGAATTCTTGACTCTTCCATCCTCTATAACATCAATCAAAAGGTTCTATTTAACTCTGGCTCTGATTAATTACTTGCTAAATTTCTGTCTTCCTCATTAGAGTGCAGGGACTTAGTAGGAATCCAATAATAGGAAGTAAGTTCATCACGTCGTTACAACTAGCAGCAAAATGTGGCATTAATATGTATGACTTTCAACAGGAGAATAATTAAATACATAGTCATGGTATGACTATGCAATATCATTCCATGACTAATAAGAATACTTGAACTTTATTACAGGAAATGAATGTTATCTAATGTTACATTTTAAAAAAGGAGTATGGACTATTTCAAATATATGATGGTTTTAGTTACATGTATATAGCTCTACTTATGCTTAGAAAGAAATGATTAGGAAAAAATATAGCAAAATGTTCCAACCATCTCTAAGAAAATATCTGAAATAATGAGTAATTTTTATCTTACACTTTCTGCTCTTGTCTATAAATATACATGCTTTACTTTTATAATCAGAACAATTATGTAATCTAAAATATTTTCATGTAATAGAATCAGGGCTAAGTATTTTGTTCTTGCTCTTTTCTGACTTTTTTCATGTTTTTCTTTTATTATTCAGTGAATTTTGCTGAAAACAGTTTTTTGTTTGTAATAATGGAGTTACAGAATAATAATGCAGCTATAGAATTGTTATATGGCTTCTGTTATTGCCTGTGTCTCATTGTTGTTTTATGTACCAATATACAGTGAAAAATGTTATTTTTATTTTATGTTATTTTATTTATTACCTACAAAGGTCCTGGGCTGTTGATGTTTCTATAAAGAATATAGAGCCAGGCAAAAGATCTACCTTGCTTTGTATATTGATGAAGGTGTAGATGAAATATGATCATCCTGAAATCCACTGTCGTTTTTTAGCTTGTGATTCTTCATGAAGAAAATCTGTAAATTATAAAGCAGCAATACCCACCACAAGTAGATATAAAAATATCATAGATATTAATATCATAGATATTAAAATATGGTTAAATGTGCTGTATAAATTAAGATGCTTAAATATGCAACTTGCTCTGAGGAAGGACTTTTTAAGAGAAGAGATTTCAAAAATGCTTATGGCAAATCTAGAAATATTGTATATATTTCTGTATTTACACAATGTAAGAGTATACATGGCATCTTTAAATGTGATCTATGCTGAACATGATTCATGTTGCTGCGAAATGAGAAGTTTTATATCTTAATGTCGAACATCTTGGATTTCAGAGAAGAGATAGCATCTAGGAAACAGAAGACTAACTTGGTTCATCGAGGCTCAGAACTGTGAAAGAAGATGGAACAGATTCCTTCTTTATCCCTTTCTCAGCCACCTTTGAACTTAGCTGTATTTCAACCAGAGTTTTAAGTAAGCCTCTTTTTGTTTCTATTGTGCTCTCTAGTACATGTCTGGTCACTCTTCCTTCTTATTTTAGAATAAGCAGTCATGAAATTTTATAGAAATTTCTTAAAGTATCTTTGAGATTAATTCTCCTCAATAAGTGAACATGGGTGGAAATAATTAACCTTCCACTTGGTATTAATAGAAAAAAATAGGATTTGGGTAGCACTAACCCACTTTATATCCTATTATTTCCATTGTCTCCATCCCATCTCTCTTCCCATGTGACAATCCGGTTCCATGAATGTGGCTGCTCGTTTGTGTCATAGCACGGCTCCGGGTCCAAAGAGCATAACAGGAAATGAGGGAAACCATTCACATGTTGGAAGAGGAAAGCTGAGTTGTGTACCCCAGGAGTTCTTGTTTGGGATAATTTCAGAAAATACACACTATATTGCTGCTAGGTGATGTGCTGGTTAAAATTGCTGTGCTGACCTCAGCAATTGGTGTTTGGGAGAAGAAACATGCTTATGGCATTAGATGTTCAAATGACAAGTGAGATTTAATGAGCAGGAAGATTCTACCCTCTGCTAGTGGAACCATTCCACATGCAGTAAGCTCACCTACTCTGATCATGGGATGCGAAACCCGTAAGCGCAGTCCCTGACACCAAGTGTTAGATGTATAGTACTACCTTCTGCAGAACCTCGAGGAGGTCTCTTCCTCTGTCACTCCATACACAAGGAGGAAGAACTCTGCAGTCGGGACCCAGAAATCTTTTTAACACGCCCTGCGGTGATTCTGGTGCACGTTCAAGTTTGAGAACCATTGCCATAATTGGTCCACCATTAACTCCAGGTGCTGTTTCTTCCTACCACCTTAGGTCCAACAGCTTTTTACAAATTTTAATCTCTTCCATTCCGTTTGCTTTTCCAGACATTCAAAACTTCCTCCTAGGGAACTGAAATAATTCCTACAATTTGTTTTCTACCATGACTATCCCCCTTTGACCTTTTCATCTTTTTTAGACATCCTTTTCATCATAACTTCTTACTTGAAAACCCCAGTGAGTCTCCTCTGCTAGCTGGGAACTGCTTTAGCCAGCTTCAGAACTTATGTCTCCTTTCTTCCCATCGTGATTCTCACTCTACTGAGGTTTATTTTCTTAATTTCTATATAATTCCTTGCACATATTTTTCCTCTTTGCTTTTCCTTACACCCCTCTTCCAGGCCTGGATCATTCTTCTTTAGCCCTTCTTGTGTTTTCAAATCCTAATCACCTTTCAAAGTCTACTTCCAGTCGAAAGACTACCCCATCACCTCATCACAACCTGATCTCTCCCTTATTGTTCCTCTCCTCTGACAACTACTTATATATTATCATGTATTGTTATATGCACATTGTCTTCATTCGCAAATTTTTTTATTTCTACTTCTTTGTGTCATCTCACCCAATAGCATACATAGCCCAGACTTTGGTGTACAAAAAGTGAATTGGCCTTTGAATAATAACTCCAAACCTTTGGAAAACAGACAAAAAGTTTTCTTCAGCCAAACTGTTTTCATATGATTGAAACATATTATTCATTTCTTGGTCATGATTCACTATCTTTAGTGGGTATTATTCTAGTGTTTCGGATAAATGTAACTGCAAGATGGGATGAGAGGTCATTCTTCTGTAGAAACAACCAAGGTATGATCCCAGTAGCTATAAACAGCTCTGAGGATGGTCTTAATGGACCTGCATAAGGGAAATGGTCACTGGCTTCAGGATGTGTCAGAGAGACCCAAAGAGTCCAGAGAAAAAGATAATAGTCAGGTTTTCTGTAAAGATATAAAAAGATCCCCCAAAAAGCAACACAAAAGAGAATGTATCTCTTCCTACTTGCCTTTACTGTTGCAGAGGAAAAGTATTTTGAAAAATGAGAAAATTACCTCAACTATATAAATTAAATGATAAAAGATGTTAGGATAGTAAATTCCAGATGTTGGTCAAGTCACCTGATTCTCTGATTCTCAGAGTCTTCATCTAACAATTGAGAATCATGTCATTTCCTTGCGGTTGTTGTAAATATTCAAGAAGACAATGGCTGTTCCTGGATCAGAGGCTGGAAATTAAATCCTTGTCCTCCTGGGACTAGTTTCAGGACAAGGTGTGAAGTGAAGGGCATTCATCCTATCAAGGGCAGTATAAATTTTATTTCCAAATCTTATACCTCTCCCCTACTATGGGAACTTCCAGGCCCACCGGAGCTGTGAGGGGAACAAGCTTGATTGTCTCTGCAGAAGAATGACCTCTCAGTTCATCTTGCAGTCACTTTTACCTAGAAACACTAGAATAATATCCACTAAGGACAGTGAATCATGACCAAGAAATAAATAATAATGTTTCAATCATATGAAAACAGTTTGGCTGAAGAAATGCTCGAACTGATTTGAGGAAAGTAGCATGTGTATGTCTGAATTATCTATATTCATGGGTGTTCCTGGATATAGAAACACTGAGTCCATATACTGTTAGAAGAGGCCATTGTGTATTATCCATAGTTTTACTGAGTGTCTGTCAGGTTCCCGGCAAGTGCTAAGGGCATTCATATGTTATTTCACTTTCTCCTGGTCACAATTCCATGATGTAAGTACCCCAAAGAGGGAAGAAGCCCAAAGTGAGTAAGTAGATTTCCCAAAGGCCAGATATATTTTTTTATCCAAAGGTAATGTTTTTCTCCTCTACTGGTATAGCATTCTAAAGTCAGCATGACCTAGTGGAAGGAGCCACACCCAAGAAGAGATGAACTTATACTTGTTTTACAGAACATTTAATGCAAACGGGAACTGCATTTTTAGAGTCCTAAGGTCCCTATTTAATTTGGGATAAGCTATGCAAGGATATTTGGGTTAATATTCAATAAGAGTAGAAATCAATAAAGATATAACACATCCATGCCTGGGACACAATTTCATAGAATTATCATATAACAGTCTGCACTCCCCTATAATCTCACACCAATAGCTTCAAGAATAACTGGCTTATATTGCTCCATGTCCCCAAATACCAGGCCTTCTGGTCAGCTGCTGCTCCATTAGTTGTATAGTAGTATTGGGAGTTCAGACTTTGATTCAGGACTTGACTGGACAACTATCAGGAAGCATGGGTGTAAGTGTGAGACATATCTGCTAGTCCATCAACGGGTCCTACGTGTTTAGATGGGATCCCTCCTACACATTTCACTCGGTCCCTTGGCTCCAGCATGCCTTTGGTCTTAGAATATCATCATATATCCTGGCAACAAGAATAATTTCTCCTTTTCTTTTCCTATTATGTACTCATAGTCTGGCTAACCATCTGATTTCTTTAGATCTTCATAAAAAGAGCCCCTTCTTCTCTTTTCTCCTTATCCTTTCTAGAAGAGATTGATGACCCAGTAAGAAAGGCTCAATTGCTAGAAACTCAACTCTCATACAACTTGGAGAGTGGGTGGAACAAATACTTGTTATTTGTTCCTGATATTTCAACCTTCAAAAGACTAACAAAAAGTTTTCTTGCTATGGCTATGAGACATAAGATAATACTTTGGCAGTGGGCCCTGTTGGATTTATATTTCAGTGGAGCCTATGTTTCCAGATGAAAAGGAACACAGGGAAATCAGGAGGAAAGGAGAGGAAAAGATGGAAGAATTACTAAGAAGAATCCAAAAGGAAAAATTTAGGCCCTGGACTAACAATAATCAGTATATCTCTCAAAATTTGTTACATTAATGCTTAATTTATCTGTTTATTAATCAAGATAAACATTTGCTGTTCTAATCCTGAAATCTCTGTGACTTAACTAAGTAAAATCAAATTTCCCCTCACATCACAGTCCAATATAGGTCAGTTTTTCTTAGGGGATGTGCACTCTGTTTGCTATCGTCATTCAGGAATCCAGCTCCCACTTGTGGCTTGCCATCGTTTAAGAGCTCAAATGCTTCAGTTAGAGTCTTTGCATGTGGCAGAAATGAATGCAAAAGAAGAACAAGTGGAGAGTATCTCAGGGTCAGGATTTAAAGGGCTATATATAACTTTCTCCTACATTACATTGGCCAGAACTCAGTCACATGACCTCACATATCTGCAAGTGAGGCTGTAAATATAGTTAAGTTGAATAGACAGGAATAAAAGGAAACAGGGTTTGGAGAAAACCAGCCTTGTCTCTGTTACAGTTTGGAAACAAAGCTGGAAATGCTTTCACCACCAGTAGCATGTGCCTCTGGCTGAATGAAAGGGAGTGTCCAGCCAACCTATAGAAGTCTCTGGGTTAGTTTTCTAATATTCAACCTGCCAGGTAGGAAAGTAAATTTGGTCCTCTTTTGCACTTTGTAAAAATACACAAAATATACTATTTATTAATTTTTATAGATGAAGAGGTTTTCGTGTACTAGTTCAAATCTTATATAATTGATAATGCTATGTTAACATTTGATAAGGGTCTACATTTGTACTAGCTTAGAAATTGAAAGATGATCATAGAAATTATAGTTTGGAAACTACCAGGAATAGGATTTTCTTATTATACCATTTAATAGTCTTTAACAATATAAAAGCAGACAAATAAACAAAAAATTTATGTGTTTTCTTCCAAAAGATTTCCCTTAAGTAGAAATGGATATCAAGAAGGGTTGTCATGGGGTTAGCATGGCAATTAAAAAATCTTTTCAGCAAAAGATAGTTTCTTCTACTCACTCAAAAATACATAATAACTCAATTATCAATTATAGCTCAAAATCATGTGTAACAGGTTGGTATTATTTATGAATTCCAAAAATAGACATTGGATTATGTTTGTGAATTGGTCTTTTCCTCTGGGCATATTAGAGTGTATTGGATTCAGAGGTTTTACTTTTACTTGATTAAATAATGATTAAGGTTTGATTGGGCCACGTCAGTAGGATGTTGCATCCCCACCTCTTGGTGGGCAGGGACTCACAGAGAAACTGCATCACAGAGAAGGGAGGTTGGAGTTTTTGAGCTGGAGCCCTGGGAAGTAAGCACACAGAGGAGCTTGGTTGTGAAGAAGGAGAGAAGGCCCTGGGAAAAGAGATGAGCCATTTGCCTGATAGTCTACAGCTGGCTTTTTGGAGAGAACAAGCAGCTGAGCCCAGAGAGAATCAAGCCCCAGGGAGAGACAAAGCCTGGAGAACCTACCATGGAGCCTTAAGAAGAGAATGGCTGAATGTCGGCAGCCATCTTGCTCCAACACATGGCAATAGACTGGTGAGGGAAGTAACTTACGCTTTATGGCCTGGTAACTGTAAGCTTCTACCCCAAATAAACAACCTTTACAAAAAACGACCGATTTCTGGTATTTGGCATCAGTACCACTTTGGCTGTCTAATACATCATGCAATTGTTAATTTTGTTGTAATTGTCCCATATGCCTCTGGTTATCGTTTCAAGACACTAAAATTGTTATTAATGCTATGATGAATGCTATCTGCAGAGAGGTTTATAGGTTAAACTTTAACCAGAAAAACAAACACCAATTCAAGCTACACCCAGGGACTTGGTTATATAGGCGATGGAGGAGCTGAAAAACCAGTGAAGTAACCCAAGAGTCCAACAGCAGGAGGCCCTTCCCACTCCTAGGCTGGAGAGACAGAGGGAGAAGATGGTGTTCCCTGAGCTGGACAGTGGGCGGCAGGACCACTTGACAGGCGCTCAGCAGACATGTCCATCAGGAGCTGGAGATGGCGAGTATGTGAGCCAGTGCCCAAGAAGCTGCCCTGGGTGGAGAGCGAGAGAGGGAAATACTTTGGCCTCTTCTCTGCCCTGACCGCCATCCTCGCCACCCAATCTCATGCCTTTTCCTTACCATTCAACAAACACAGCCAAAGAGTGGCTGACAGCCTGGGAAACGCTAATTATCCCACTTTCCCCTGATCATTTAGAGCAGAACTGAGGCATGGAGAAGAATTCAATCTAGAACAAGTGGGCTTGGGACTGGAAAATATAATGAATGTACCAAGGAGAGCATCATTTCATGATTTACATTCTCCATAGATTTGCCTAACCTGATACAAAGTAATGGCCTCCCTCCAGGGAGCCTCTTAAAGAATACTTGCCAATTCAAAAGCATTCCAAATCTTCAAGTCCTGTCTTTGAGCAAAAGTAGTGTTCAGTTTAAACAACTTGCTACCTAAGGTACCAAAAATATCTTGGAAGACTGATTTTTAGATCTGGAACTTTCTGGGGAAGGTACTGGGGGCAAGGAGGGCAGAGTGCAAAACTGAAGTAGTTGGACAAATGCATTTAGATTTTAGAACCCAGAAGGCCCTCTCCAAAAATATCTCAGAGATGAACACAGGAAAGAGATGGTGTTCCTTGAGACTCGGAGCGGCAAATACTTTAAACAGAATGTCAAACCGACAGAACAAGTTGATAAACCCTGGGAATTCATTCCCCAGTCAACAAGCCAGAATTACACAAATAAATCTCCGCACTTCCTACACATCTCTGAAAATTTCTAACCTCTCCTTGGAGTCAGTTCATAATAATGCAAATAACCTCAAAAATAAATAATTTCTGACAGGCAGCTCTTTGAAAGGTGATAGAAATGAAACTAAAGTAGCAGAAATAAGAGAGTTGGACTCAAGAGAGCCTCAGGGCAGTAATGAAGATGACACATTTTCAACCTAGCAGTGCTAAACCTTATTAAAGAAATGTCTAGAAACATGTAAAATGCTCTAATAGTTCATAAAAATAATTAGGGTTCTCAGCAACTTTAACCAAATGGATGTCACAGGCATCCTCCAAGGATGATGGCTAAAATGTTCTTTGCCTGTGAAAGGCTGTCTTTTTAGAAAGGAATGGGGTCTAATGGAAAGAGCATGAGCTCTCTCCTTGTAGGGTGCAAGTCTTGCTAAGCTTGGTTCTACCCTATTTCATTTCCAGGTAAGCAAGGTCAGCCCGAGAGTAAGCGAAAGGTTCATATAGCTTGATGCCACAGCAGTGAGTTCAGGAAATCCTTTACATGCCAGGACCGGGGGTATTTATCTATAATCAGAATTGCATTTTAGCAAGAAAAGAAGAGAGTCACTCTGCAAAGCGCATTGACTTAATCAGTGCAGGGAGAAGCCCAGCAGCTCAGACCACCAGGGAGTCCTCATTTGGAGATGGGACGGAGGTTGGGCAGGCTGTTATGACTCACACCTGAGAAGAGTAAGTGCGCTCCCTCCTTGGCCCTTGACCTTTACTTTTCTTGCTTTCTCCATTTTCTGTCGTCTTCCCTCTTCTGCGTTTTTGGCCCCCCACACTCCCCACCCTTTCTTCTTACATATCAGTGGCCTGAGTTGATCTGTGGCTTCGATGGGCACTTGTCTAGCCTACATATTCCAGCCTATATGGAAAACATGTTTAATGCCAGGTTTTATAATTATTATTCACAGTAATACCAATATTACAAATCATGATTGCTTCCTTTATTACAACTCCTAACACAACTAGTGATATAAAAAATGAATGAAAAGGTGGGCTAGGAAAATTTAAAACAGTATACAAATAAATGTGGGGGTTTATTGTTCTTGTTTTCTCATGTTCTCCTGAGAACACTCTTGGAGATATTTAGGTCCAGTGTTTTAACACCAGTTTTTTTCAGGGTCAAGATTATGAACAGCCAGGAAATTCGTATCATATTCAGAAGTAATACCCCTTTGCAGTTTGCCCCTTCTCCTACAATATCTGCCTTCCTGTGGCAGAGAGAAACTCCAATGGCCAACTCATAGAATAAATTGGTACGCTTCCTTCATTGGTAGAAGTCCATGGAATGCATTCCTCCTGTTCTATTTCTGCCCATGGAATTGACTATCTTCCCATTGGATCCGGCTAACAATCAAGAAAGCACACTATTTCATATATAAGCTACAGTTAGTCTGATGCTTTGTGCCCAGGTGATTTATGGCACTGACAACATACCTTTCAGCTGTCCTCTCAGAAAAAGAGAAGGGCCAAGGCCTGGGTTCTTATTTATTGTGATTTCATGGGAAGTCCCCCCTTTCATTTGGTTCAGAGGTGCTGTGAAGTAGAAAACCTGAGCTGTATATCAATTCCTGTTGATGCACTTTAGTAATTTTACATACCATGATCAGTTTTCACAGCTGATTCTCTTTGCCCCAAATCTGGAGAAACAGTAAATTTACTGACTCTGGTGCCCAGTAAATGAAAACCATATTTAGAAAATCTACCCTGAAACATAACTTATTATATCAGATAGTTGGTACTCTTTGCTAAAACCCTTAAACTCAAATACAGCCATTAATTTTTTAAATTAATAGATTTTAATTTTCTAAAACAGTTTTGATTTACAGAAAAACTGAGCAGATAGTACATAGTTTCCAAGATACTATCCACCCATGCATGCACAGTTCCCCTATTATTACTATCTTGCATTATTAGTGTGGTATACTTGTGAAAATTAATGAACTAATATTGATACATTATTATTAACTGAAGTCCATAGTTTATATCAAGGTTCATTCTCTGTACAGTTCTTTGGGTTTTGACAAATGCATAATGACAGACACCCACCATTAGGGCATCATACAGAATAGTTTCATCACCCTAAAAATCCCCTGTGCTTCCCCTGTTCATCCCTTCCCCATTCCCCCCAAGCCCTGGGCAACCACTAATCCTTTTTACTGTATGTTTTGCTTTTTCCCAAATGTCATATGGTTGGAATCATATAATATGTGACCTTTTCAGACTGGCTTCTTTCACTTAGAAATATGAATTTAAGGTTCCTCCATGTTTTTTCACAGCTTGGTAGCTCAGTTCTATTTACAGCTGAATAATGTTCTGTTGTACAGTTTATGTATCCACTCACCTATTGAAGAATATCTGGGCTGCTTCCAGTTTTGGGATATTATGAATAAACCTGCTACAAATTTTCATTTGCAGGTTTTCGTGTGGACCTAAGTTTTCAGCTTATTTGAGTAAATACTAAGGGCGTAATTGCTGGATTCTATGGTAGGAATATGTTTAGTTCTGTAAGAAACTGCCAAATTGTTTTCCAAAGTGGCTGTTTCATTTTGCATTCCTACCAGCAATGGCTGAGAGCTTCGTTGCTCTGTATCCTCACCAGCATTTGCTCTTTTCCATTTTTTTAGTTAAGCTGTTCTAGTAGTTGTGTACTGGTATCTCGTTGATGTTTTAATTTGTAATACCCTAATGACATATGATATTGAGCATCTTTTCATATGCTTGCTTGCCACCTGTACATCTTCTTTGTACATCTGTTCATCAGTTAGTTTGCTCAGTTCTTTAAAAAAATTTGGGTTGTTTTCTTATTATTGAGTTTTAAGAGTTCTTTGCATAATTTGGATACAAGTCCCTCTGAAGATTTTTGTTTCGCAAATATTTTCTCCAAGTCTGGCATGCCTTTTCATTCTCTTAACACTGACTTCCAGAGAACAGAACAGTTTAATTTTAATAAAATCCAAAAGATCAATTCTGTCTTTCAAGGATCACGTTGCAGCTAAAAACTCATCGCCAAACCTAAAAGTACCGAGATTTTCTCCTGTGTTATCTTCTATAAGTTGTGCAGCTTGCATATTATATTTAGCTCTGTGATCCATTTTGGGTTAATTTTTGTGAATGGTGTAAGTTCTGTGTCTAGATTAATTTTTTTGCATATGGAAGTCCAAGTGTTCCAGCAGCGCTTGTTGAAAAGGCTTTCATTTCTCCAGTGAATT
>JAQZBX010036177.1:0-24278 GCA_029593785.1 Cabassous unicinctus
CTTAAAAGGGGAAGTGATTTCAACATTCAGAGAGAATTTCCCAGCTCTTCGTTGGACAGGCAACTTCTCCCAGAAACTCATCAACGACCCTTCGTTGGACTTTCATCGGAGCCACTGGTTTGCAGCCTGCCTGTGGAGCCTGGACTTGTGCATTCCCACGGTTGCGTGAGAGACTCTTTTAAAATCTCATATCATTGACAGATATCTCCTGTTGATTCTGTTTCCCGAGAGAACCCTGACTAATACTGTTGGGATGTCATTCCAGGAGTTATACTTATGCATATCTCAGTAGGATCTCATTGACTGCCACAGTAAATATTGCATCATATAGTGGGGCTTCTGACAGCACAGGAGTTTGGTACCCAGCCATTGGACCCTTCTTTGGAATTATGCTCCCCAGTGTGAAAGAGTTGGACTCATTTGTGGTTTCCCTACACATGGCTCTTCTGTTCTTTCTATTTGAACCATATTTAGTACTAGAGTTAATAAGCACATATCCAAAAGACATATCTTGGACTGGCCATATGCCATTTGGGCCCTGAATCTCAACTCAGTTGCAACACCTACTCTCCAGTTCATTGGACTCACCCAGAACAACTAACAAGGAGGTGACAATGGACAATTACCATACCAAGGAACTGAGAGAGTCTACAACTGCAAACAAAAAGTCCTGGCCATTGGCTCCAAGGAATTGCAGCCCCCTCTCAATTAGAGGTAGAGTGGGTATCACCATCCCAGAATCCTCAGGAATGAGGAATGAACTATGTACTTATGTAGACTTACTGGTATTCTACTATTGAGTTATTGTGATTTTGGCAATGGAAGAAATTCTATAATTGATGTGGAGACAGTGGCCACTGGAAGTTCTAAGGGCAGGAAAAGAGAAAAACAGTAGTATGGGAGCAATTTAAGGACTTGGGAATTGTCATAACTGACATTGCAATGACAGATGCAGGCCATTGCATATCTTGCCATAACCTACAGAAATAAGGAGAGTGTAAAGTGAAATGTAAACTTTAATCCACACTTAGAGACAATTCTTGAAAATGTATTCATCAATTGCAATGAATATATGTCACTAAATAAGGATGTTGTTAATGTGGGAGGTGTTGGGAGCAGGGCATATACGAAGCCCCTATAATTTTTATATGACTTTTGTGTAATCCTAGGTATCTTTTAAAAAGTAAAATAATAAAATAAAATTAAGAGTGCAAAAACAAATGCAAAAAGAAACTATATAAGTATTTAGAGAGTGTTAAAACTTACAAACACTTGCATGTTTTTAAGAGTCCATCATCTACTAGATTAGTAAAGTCAGTAAGATCAATTTTGTGGAAACTCTTCCAGAACTGTTGTTGTCAGACTCTAAAAGAAGATATACATCAGTGGGTAGATCTAGAGATTTATAGGTCCCTGATTTCAGTACAGGATTCCATTCATTTAAGACTGAGGGAAAAATTCAACCATATGTTAGTGGCATACCTTTTACATACACTAGAAAGATTTAAAACCATAGGAAAAAAATCATTAGTACATAGTATAATTGCTCCACAGCCCATTTCAGGTAACAAAATTGATAATACCACCTGTTTCAGTTGGGTTGCTAGATATTTCATTCCTGTCATTCCCCCCCTATAATGGATGTGGGAATGATCATGGAATTTGAAGAAAGTATACAAAATTGTGAGACTACACCATAGACAAATTTGGGTAAAATGATTTCTCATGGAATTAAACTTTCTCAGTAGCAATGAAAAAATGATTGTATTGACTACCAAAGAATGAACACCTTGGAAACAGGTTTAACTGCACCTTCAATAGCCCCTAAATTAGTGAATATATGGGCATCTACTTTACATTCAGTTTCATACAAGTCATTTTGAGATATCTTCCTAAAAGAAAAGAAGTGCATTATGGGCCATAGTTCAGGAGATCATCTCAAAATAGATTTTTAAAGGAATTGAAAGTTTCCAGTCTTCAAAAGTTGTAAGATGCTCTACTCATATTACCCCAAGACCATATGACAAACATATTTCAGATTTACCACTTCTAGACAATCACAAACCTTGGCTATCTTTTTCATTGACTGTCCCTTTCATGGAAGTCCCAGTCAATTATGCATCTTTGTAGAATTACAGCAAGAAGAAGCACTTATTAGAAATTGAGTAAATCCCTTTGCTCTGATTTTGATTGAGGAGGATGCTGTGCAAGATTTATTGTTCTTCTATGAGGTATTTGGCCACCTTGATGCTTATGTTACTATTGAAAAGTGACTGCAGGGATGGATGGAAGTATCTATGTGAAATAAGCATAGATACTGGTCCATTGTGGAGTTGAGATGCATTTTTCATAACTGTGATTTTCATAATAATATTTAAAAAAAAAGCTGTGAAAAAAAGATCTTAAAATTTGGCAAAAAATCATTCTGGACAGAGTAAGAAAAGACCTTATAGCTTTTTTGCAGTCTAAGCATATAATTCCTACATGATTACATAGAAATTCCTCAAAATTGTGATTTTAGTAACTTTTTATATGAAAATGTATGTGAGGAAATACTCATTAGGGTAATTTTCAATAGAATTACTTGTTCTGAATAAGCTTTCATAGGAAAACTTAAGGGATTTAAGAATGATGCATTTTGAAACTTTCCATTTGAGAATTTGGGATATATAATTTAGAAGATTTTGCCAAATACATGTTGTCACTTATTTTCTTTTTTTATTTTCAGCATTCTGAATCAAGATATATATATAGCACACAGCTTATAACAGTGTTTTTTTTTTATGTTTGTCATTTATGGGTAATATAACACATTAATTATTATTGATATAATAAATTAGCATTTTCTTAGTTTTGACACACTTTGCTTTATGACTTTAGGACATCCCTTTCTATTGTAATGTATTCTGCTTTATTTTCCATGTTATTTTTGTTATCATTATTTGATCATTTGGACTGAATGAGATAAAAAAAATGAGGCTGAGTTAACCAATCATAATAACCACTAAGACAACATTTAGAGTTAATGCACTAATTGAAGATTTCTGGGCAGTTAAATGAATGAACCCTCCCTAAAACTAACAAACCTGGGTTTCTAAGGCCCAAGATTTTAATAATTCCAAATTTATAGCTATTACCCAAAGGTCTGGGATAATCTATTGCTGTAGGCAATGCCACTCATTGTCTCCTTCAATAATCCCCTGTGACTATACAGCACTCTACCTCACTGGGCCCTCTGTAGGGCTCTAAAAGCCTTTTTATACATTCAATTGTAAAGTCATGTTCCTATTTCTTTCCTTAATTTTCTGTTACAAACATTAGAAAGTTGACAATTGGGGGGAAAAGCTCAGATCTCTCATCTTTGGAAATTTAGATTGAGGAAAGGAGTTTGCTAACTTATGTAACCCTTTTTCTATTAGATTTTAACCTAAGGCATTATGCACACTTTTATTTCAAGTGTTACCATTTCCCTCTACATTGAGGAAACTATTCCTGAAATAAATCATTCAATGTAAAAGTCTATGAGAAGTGGCATAGTTTACAGCCCATTCATCAGCTTTCTTATTTTTTAAAAGTTGATTTTCTGATGATTAGCATTTGTACCACTAAATATGTGTAAGTTGCAATCAGTGGGTACATGGTTGAAACTACAATGTTGGGAATGCTCTTTTTGCAATATGGCAAAGAAGGGTTACTGGTTAAGGGTGTTGGATGTGTGAATCACTTGGTCAGAACACACCTGGGACAGACTTCTAAGGAGTGTGTAAGTGTTCATCTTGTCATAGTGTATTATATCAGTGGGTGGAGACCCACAAATGAGAGGGAAAGTGTTTAACTCCCATCCTTGGGAGGCCCACTATGTTCTCAAATAGAGAGACAGGAGTCTTTCGAGAGCATGGGTGGGGCCTAACAGGGGAGGATACACTAGTGTGTCAAGCCCACAGTGTTGTTGAAAGTAACTATGAATCTTGCCCTTCAAGAAGTAAAGTCTGGTGGTTCCCATGGGTCCCAAGCAGATGGGAGGGAGGAAGAGAATAGATGGAACGTGGGGCATTTTGGGGCCAATGGAAGTGTTCTACATGATCTTGCAGTGATGGATATAGGCTATGTTAAGTTTCATCAAAATTTATAAAAGTGTATGGAACAAAGCGTAAAACATAATGTAAACCATTGACCATGGTTAGTAGCTATATTTCAATATTTGTACATCAGCTGTAACAAATGTACCATTCACATATAAAATGTTATTACTCAGGGAAGTGGGAAAAGGGGGAAGATATTGGGTACGTAAGGGTCTCCTGTATTTGGTATGTGACTTTTCTTTAACCAGCCACTTGGAATCAAAGCCCCTTCTCAATAAGAGGTGGAGTGGGTATTACCATTCCAAAATTCTCTGGAATGTGGTATAAACTCTGGACTAAAGTAGATGTACTGGTATTCTACTATAGACTTACAGGGATTTTACCAATTGAAGAAATTATATCATTGATATGTAGACTGTGACCACTGGAGTTTCTGAGTGCTGGGAGAGGGAAAAACAGGTGTAATACAGGTGGCATTTTCAGGACTTGGGAATCATCATAAATGACATTTCAAAGACAGATACAGGCCAACGTATATCTTGCCATAACCTATAAAATTTTGTGTGAGAGACTGTAAAGTACAATATAAACTATTATCCATATTTAGTGGCAAAGCTCCAAAATGTGTTCATCAATTGCAATGAATGTACTACACTAATGAAGGATGTTGTTATTGTGGGAAAATGTGGAAAGTGTGGGGAACAGGGCATATGTGAATCCCCTATAATTTTTATGTAACATTTAGTTAATCTAAGTATCTTTAAAGAATAAAAAATAGAAAAACTACCTTGGAAAGAGGATTATTTCATGGTCACTAGGGTCTGCTGAAATGTTAGAGAAAAAAAGAGACAGTTTTCCCCATTTGATTGTTTCATCATCACTAGCAAATTTCTTTTTTTCTTGCACTGTTATATTCAGTTTTCTTAATATGTCATTTTGTTTTTGCTCTTGAAGCTCAGATTCTTTTTTTAGTTTTGGTAGTTGGAAATATAATATATGTACACACATCATTTTCTGCACCAGGATTCACAATCCTCCACAACCCCATGTTTCACTTTTTAGCTTTTCTTTGAATGATATATATGGCCTTAGACTTTTTCTTACAACCACCACCCTACTCAAATATTTATTACTGCTGCTAATTACAATCACTATAATGTAATTTCAATATTTGTATTTCCTTCTTTACTTTGGGTATTCCAAGGATACTTTTTTGAATTTTATTCTTTCTGTACTAACTGTTGGTGAGCTCATACACTTTAAACCTACATTTGGTGGGATCTGCAGTATTGTGGGGAAGATGTGAATATGTGAGAGAGCAATGGACACAAAATAGACAAATCTCAGTGAGGAGGTAACAGCAACTACTCCAACTTCAGCCAAGCACTCATCTGAGCAAGTAAGTCTGAGTAACTGAGGAATCTCACAGAAGAATTAATGTACCAGATTGAATGTCCTGAGGGGCAAGGAGAAGGTTGTAGGTCTGTGCAGGATTCCAAACACTCCACCACTGAACCAAGTGTTAGTGTACATATTTAAGCCAGTACTATTTTTCATGTTACTCTCATAGATCAGAGGATGGGAGATCACCAAAGACTGATCATAAAACATCAATATGAGCAAGGTAATATGTACAGGCTAAGCAAACTGTGAGGAAGATTTGAAATTTGTATCCCAAAAAAGAGAGCTACTATTAGCCAAGTTGTCAGTAATGGTCTTGGAAAGGGCAACTGAGATATAGCAGAGGTCTAAGAGGGAAAAGTGTTTGTGAAAGAAGGACATGGGAATTTGTAGACATAGGTCAAAGGCAGAAAGTATCATTATAAGGAGATTACCAATAAAGGTCACTGGAAAACTTAGTAAATACAAAATACCAGACAGGATCTGCTATCACCAAACCTTGTCAAATCACATGAGTTGGAATACCTTCAGAGAACTATGATTTGTCAGGTCATGCCTAGAATGGTAAAAGAAGGGAGTTTATAGATCTGTCTCTTTTTGTTCAAAAAAGTATATATTTTGTAACCTATAATTCATCCACATCTCTTGACACAATGGAGAAAAGAGAATTACATGCCTCATATTTCCCTCCTTTTTCATAGCTTATAAAATATCATTCATAACAAACCATGGTAACAGTGAAACTAATTAATCAACGTTCTGTCTCTTCTTTTGAATCTATACTTAACATTGCCTAAATGCTTTCTTTGTCACTTTTATACTATCCTTAATTACTCTCTATCCTGTCCATTCCCTGTGCCTTTTCTAAAGTAAGAAGTAAATAAAATTGTGTCTATATGGCAAGGGGAAGGGGAAATAACAAAAGAGTACTAATAATATGACTATACAGCCACTCTACTGAACAACTGGTCACTTTGATCCCTAGGTCACAGGGTCTGTTAGACGGGTCAGCTCAGTAGTTTTCTTTACCCCTGAGCAGGTGTGTAAGTTATGGTTTAAATTCACCTACAGTCTCAGTAAAAGTTAGCTATGTTAATGGATTGACTGTCATTATGAAATAATATAAAAATATTTCTGAGCAGTTTATTTTATATACAAAATTCTTATCAAAAGTGAGAGAAAAGAAAATGCCAACAGTCTTGTGTTAGTCAGCCAAAGGGGTGCTGATGCAAAATACCAGAAAACTGTTGGCTTTTATAAAGGGTATTTATTTATGGTAGAAGTTTACAGTTACCAGGCCATAAAGCATAAGTTACTTCCCTCATCAAAATCTATGAGGGTTCTGGCTTGCTGAGTTTCTCTCTTCCTGGAGCTTGATTCTATCCAGGTTCAGCTGCTTGTTCTCTCCACAAATCCAGCTGTAGACTATCATGTGAATGGCTCATCTCTTTTCCCAGGGCCTTCGCACCTTCCTCATAACTAATCTCACCTGTGTGCTTAATTCCCTGGGCTCCCATATCAAAACTCTGCATCAGAAGTCTAACTCAAATCTCCAACCCTGTCCTTTGCAATATCTTTTATCTTTGAGACCCACCCACCAAGAGATGGGCCTCAACACCCTATTTACATGGCCCAATCAAAACCCCAATCATAATTTAACCACACCCAGAGGAATAGACCAACCCACAAACACAATCTATATCTATTTCTGGAATTTCTAACTGTATCAAACCACCACACTCCATCTTCTGAATTCCAAAAAAAGGCATTACAATAATCAGAAAACCTTAAATAAGTAACAATGCAAGTACAAAATCATATCATAATCAGTTTAAAGGAATACAGTTTCTCTTGGGTCAAAGTCCCATCTGTCTGTAAACTTCTAAACTTACAAAGCCACTTATCTGCTTCCAATACACAAATGTAAAGACAAAGGTTAAATATTTTCATTATCATAAGGAGAAACTGGGAGGGAAACATGATTCATGGGTCCTCTACAGTTCAACAAATGTGAAGGGCATCCTCCATTTAATTTCAAAATCTGACAGTCACTCTTAAGATGATGGTTTCTTCTACCTGGGGCCACATGGTGACCAACCCTTTCCACAAGCTTGTCCAATGGCCATTTTTTGATTCTACCCTCATAAAGCATCTAGGTGTTGACTAACCTCTGAACTTCACCCTCGAAAAATGTTGGGATGACTACCACACCCTACCCAATCTTTGAGTTAGACTCTTAGGCCCCAAGTACAGTGAGGGTGAACCCTAAACTTTGACATACAGCTCAACCCTCTCAGAGCAATGAGTTGACTGCCTGGCCTTCCCAAATCCAAGGGGGACAGGTGCACCCCTCTCAGACCTATGGGATGCTGACCTTAACCACCCTAATCTTTGAGGAATGTGCTCCACCCTCTCTGTACCCTGGGTGGCAAAACTCTCCCAGAACATTGGGTGGGAACATCCACTATTTTCAACAGCTGGGGCAAACTCACCCATAGTTGGCTTTTATAAACAGTATTTATTTGGCATAGAAGTTTAAAGTTACCAGGACATAAAGCATAAATTATTTCTCTCACCAAAGTCTATGATGGTTCCGCCTTCCTGGATTCCTCTCTTCCCAGTGCTTGACGCTCTCCAGGTTCAGCTGCTTGTTCTCTCCACAATGTCAGCTGTACACTATAAAGTGAATGGCTTATCTCTTTTCCTGGGGCCTTCTCTCCTTCCTCACAACAAACTCCTTCATGTGCCTACTTCCACTGGCTCTAACATCAAAACTCGACATCAGAACTCCAACTCAAAACTCCAACCCTGTCCCTTGCCATGTCTTTTTCTTTGAGACCCCACCCACCAAGGGATGGGGCTCAATGCCCTGCTGTCATGGCCTAATCAAATCCCCAATAATAATTTAATCACTCCCAGAACAGATCAGCCCACAAGCACAGTCCATATCTATTTCTAGAATTCATAACTATATCAAACCACCACAAGTACTAATTCAATACATTAGCAAATCACCAGTAAATGTCTATGTAATGGATTAATATGAGGGTTGATCCTGCCTTCATTGATCAACTGCCTTCATAAAAATTCTTTAAAAAGAGAGTTGATTTCACCTATAAGAATGTTTCTCTCTGAAACAGAACAAATGTAGTGTAATTTTACAGGATGTTGATAAGTGTTATAAATAGGTAAACATACAATCAATGCAATCTAGAGACTGTAGAGCATTGAAATCTATTAATATTTTTCCTTCAATGGTAGACAAGGAAGTATGCTAACTGAAAAAGACTGGACACAGAACACTGCATATTGTTTAACTTCATTTATACAAAATGTAAATACAAATAAAAGTCATAGAGACAGACATAGATTAGCATTTATATAAGGCAAGTGAGGGTTAGAGGGATTGAGAGGTGAATACTAAAGGACATGGAGGGTTTTCTTTTTGGAGTAATGAAAATGTTCTAATATTGCTTGTGATGATAAATGCACAACTTTTTGATTATGTCAAATGCCATTGATTGTACTCTTTAAATGTATTGTATGGTTTATGAATACATTTCAATAAAATTGGTAAAAATGAAGTTCGGGTAATTTGGAAAAGAGTAAAAAGGAGCAAGCAATGAAGAAGGTAAATAAAAGAAAAAGTACAAGACCATATAAATCAAGCTAAATTCTTCCTCATGGAATAAAGTGTGAAAGGATATGTCAAATGTTGCTGATAGTACTATAAAAATTGAGAATTGAATTCTGGGTATAACAAGATAAATATCATTGGTAATTGCTAACATTAACAAGAGTGGTTTTGAATATATGTTGGGTTTAAGAGAATTGGGCTTACCTGTGAATGATAAGAATTAGGAATATTAAATACATACAAGATTTTCAAATTTAGAACTAAATGGGAGCTGTGAAATTAAATGACAGTTGTGAAATTAAATGACAGTGGTGGGATGAAATGAGGTCTTTTGCATGCTGATAGAAATAGTATAATGAAAGTGGTAGTGCAGGAAGGATCAGAAGAACTGCTGGAACTAAAGCCCTGGGATGTTGAACTGGGTGGAAACCTATTGTATATGTGAAAAGTTTGACCTTACCTTGCACTATGTATATGACATCCACACTTAAAAGTGAGAATGCAAACTTTGAGGACATGATAAAATGTTCATATAAGTCGGTGGAAATATCAACAGTTTAAACTGAAGTTTTCTTCTGAATGCTTCAATATTTTCAGTAAAATAGAAAACAGATAATGAGAGTGTAATGTCTTACTCATGAGCTGACATAGATGTGAGGAAAGGAGGAACTGGAAGATCCAAGAAAATTGAGAAAGTTTGAAATAATCATCTAGAAAGAGGGATAATGAATGGACACTAGATATTTAATATTATTTTTGGAGATTTAAAAGCCCATTTGAAGTTAGGGTTTATAAATTTAAAGTGAGGGAATTCAGCAAAATTCTGTTTTTCTTGTGTCATATTCAAGAGTGTGTCATCAGACTCAAATGTGGCAGTATTTAAATGGCTTGGTGCTGCTAGGTAATCACAAGGAAGATAAGGATGATCAGGTACATGATACTGTGTGGAAGAAATCAGACTCTAGGCTTTACCTGGATAAGGGGAGGAAAGAGCTATATGGGGAAGAAAGGGGAAGGATTAAAAATAAAACTACAAAAGTAAATTTCAGTTAGTCTTGCAGTTGGAGTTTTGGAGTTCTCTTAATTGAGAAGAGAAATATCCTTTATCTAAAAACATAAAATGAATACAAATTGATATGACATTGCATAGCAGTATTTTAGAGATCATTTGGGTAAGTTTTCCATTAACTACTGCATGCACCAATTAACACTCTCCTACATTTTGAGGAGAATATAAATTAGTTCAATGTCAAATGCATAAATCTTTGTATCAAGCACTTTACAAATTTGAATTAAAGATAAACTCATATATGTTCAGTTTGAATTACAAATAATATTTTTCAGCTTAAAAAATGCAAATGTCTACCAACAGTGGACAGATAAAATATTACCATATGTCCTTATAATTGAAGCTATGCAGATAAAAAGAAAAGTATCACTGTCACCTTTCGATAATATTTTAGGTTTAAAAAATGAAAAGAGGGTGGATAAGCAATTATGCAAATACAATTTTGTGGTAATATATTCACAGATTCTAAATATACACAAAAGTACAAGTACAAGTACAGCTTGATTAATTTTCATCAAGTCAATGCTTTTGGGCAACCTGCTCCCACATTCTCTGTGGAGGTGAATGCGATATTCAATATTAAATTTTCCAGAAAACAAGGAAGATATGTTTCTCTCAATTGTGGAATTATATTTATATGTTGCTGTAATTACGTTAATTTTGCTATTCTGTCATTTTTAATATGATAGATTTTTTCCAATTGCAGACTGTTTTACGGTGAAGCAGCTTAATTCATTCCTTTGTACAACCTGTTCTAACTAGTTGACATTCTTTAAACATAGGGCATGATTGGCTTCTTGTTAAGGTCCTGATTTATTAATTTCTCCTGGGATAAAATCTATCTATGAATCTACCATAACAATTTTGCAGCATGTACATTATTTGGACTTCAGTAAGGATTCAACATGTCTATGATGGCAAGTTTTGTGTTGAAATGAATATAAGCTCTGCTCAATGTCATTTTAGGGCTTTGGGGAACTGATTTTTCCACTTGTGAACTGTGTCTTTCTCCCAGATTAGAAGTATTAACTTATCTACCATCCTTAGCTAACATTTGATGTATAAATATGATGGTGGCTGAAAACAGTCATCTAAGGGTGTACATGTCAATTGAAGGAAAGTTAGAGGATACTCTAGAAACTGTATAACAGAAAACTCAGTATTGGATAAAGATTATGGTTAATAGTACAAATACAAGAATTTTCTTCCATGAACTGGATCAAATGTACATCAATATTAGAGGTGGTTAAAAATATGAGGGTACATGGGATAATACAACTAATGTAACTGATGATCTATAGTTAATGGTGCCATTGTTATATTTTTGTAGTGATTGCAAAGATGGTACTGTATCAATGTGAAGAGTCAACAAGAGAGTGTATAAGGGAGTATCAGATTTTAACTCTTCATGTACAAAAGCATTCTAAAATTTACTGGGCTTGTGACAATACAATTCTCTGGTGAAACTGAGAGCCACTGAGTATACATTTTGGATGGCTGGTACAAGATATGAGATTATATGACACAGTGAACCCCATGGTGGATGACAGACTGTGGTTAATAGCACAAGTATGAGAATGATCCCATATGAACTATAAAAAGTAAACAGTAATAATACATGATGTTAATAAGGGAGATTTGTGGAAAACCACACCAAATGTAAACTGCAGACTGTAGTTAGCAGTAAAATTTTGATGATGTTCTTATATCATTTGTAATAAATGCTTCACAGCAATGCAAGATGTTGGCAGAGGGAATCCTGTATTATATGCATGACTGTTTTATAAACTCAAAACTTCTCTATTATAAAAAATGGGGATGGTTATGGTAACATTACATGTTTTATTCTTAGAAAATGCTATACATCACAGAAACAGCCTAATTTCCTTATCAGTTAAACTGTTTTACTCTGAGTTTTCTCTGAAAACATATGTGAAGAACTTTCCATGAGCAGCAAGGCAAGTATATAATTTATGCTCTACATATCAACAAAAATAACCCTGGTAAGAAGATAAAGTTGGGATAAGACCAGGTTTCCTGCCACACACGGTTTTTTGAACATCTTGAAATTTATATAGCTAGATACTTCTATGGAAAATAAAGATATCCTGAGTCCCATAAGTATGTTTTCTGGATAGATAGAGGCCCACAGAATAATTAACAAAATATTAAACTTTCTACCTGGGGAAGTCTTGCTACTTTCTTAAATGGAATTCCAAAAAGCTCTTGATTATATAACTCTTGCCAAATAAAAGAAAACAGATCACTAAGACAAGCCATAAATCTTAAAGCTTGCACTTATGAACCTTATCCTTACAATAATGAAATTATGTCTATGTGTAACTAATGCCCAATAGTTTCCTCCTTCATATCTTCTTGTTTCTCAAATGTGGACTCTCTTTAAGGCAAACCATGTAAATAAATTTACTACCTTTCCACTGAAGTGTGACATGACACTGAGGAAAGAGCCTCCCAGCACCAAGAGATTGTTGCCATGAATTACTCAATGATGCATTTACAGAGAGACCTTGACCAAAAGGGGGCTACATTAAACAAAATAGAATTTTTATGGCTAAAAATTTTCAAAGTGTGCCAGGAGTTCATACCGGGAGTTATGCTTATGCAGAGCTCAACCAGATTTCACAAACTGCCACAGTAAGCAAAGGCTGTAAAAAAGTTCTCCAGAGGGCCCTAGGGATGCCTGTATGCCATAGGCAAGCCACACAAACTTATGAAATCAACATTCCCTCTGTGGGTCCCATCCCAGATTATATGTAATCCTATTTCCCCTGTAAAGCATAGGAATACTCATTTATGAATTCCCTAATCATGAATCATCCACTCCTTTTATCTGAACTTATAATATTCAATTTACCTCTTAAATATATTTCTCAGAGACTTAGAGTCTTCAGATTGTTCATATGATGGTTGTGTCCTGAAACCCAGCAAATATGTGATCAACTCCTACTATTCAGTTCTTCAGACTTGCGAAGAACAACTAGCAAAACAATGAGAATGCACCAGCTCCACCTCAAAAACAAGGAATATCTTCAAATGCAAGCAAATCAATTCCATTCTTCTGCCTCATAATATCTGTGTTCATTCTCAGCCTGAAGCAGTCAAAGCAGACATCAACCCAAACTTCTTGAAATTGAGGAATGAAAAAATGAAGGGAGGACTGTAACTATTGATCAAAGCTGGTATATTTTTATTGTAGTTATTATCTTGAGTTTATTGTGTAACTTGTAACATTGATATAAGCAATATTTTTAAGTGAAAAAGAGCTATTCCAAACATAATGGGAAAGACTTCTCCCTCTGTATTGAATTCTAATTCCAAAAATGAATATTTTCTTTTATGCTTTGAGGTGCAAGGTGTAAAACTTAATGTAAACTATAAATCATGATTAGTAGCAATGCTTCAATATGTGTTCATAAATTGTTACAAATGTACCACACTAATGAAAGAGGTTAATGGGTAAAAGTGAGGGAGAGAGAGGAGGTAGAGTATATGGGACTTCCCTATATTTTCTATGTAACATTTATGTAAATTAAGGCTTCTTTAAAAATAATTTAAAAATGAAAAAAGTGGGAGAACACTAATTGGGAGAACATTCCTAAAATAGGTCAGGCAGAAATTAAAACAAGGTAAACTACCACAATTAAGAAGTGAGTAAATAAATTTAAATAATGTAATCTGGTGATATTTATGCCAGCCAAAGGTCTACTGGTTTCTGATTGATTTAAATAAATAACACCAACAGAAGATTAAGGTTTACATCTCAAAACAACTAGCATACTTTCTCTCTCTCACACTCTCCCTCCATTTTGCTCTCTCCATCTCTCTCATACAACATACACACACAATTGAGTTGCAATGTAATTTTTATAGATTCTGCTGAAAATTTCAAAATCAATAATTACAATATTTCAAAAGGTAATTTTAGTGTGGATTGCTGAAAATTTGTAATATTCTACTTAGTGTTGTACTATATGGTATTATTGGTCAATATGTGCCATCATTGTTTCATTTGGCTCTGACTTTTTGTTCAATATATGTGAAAATATATAACTTGTACATTTACAAGCAGAAGCTGAACCAGCCATGGTGTACTTTGCAGCCAAATATGCTATCTCTCTGCCATGAGATTGGCAAACTCTGAGGTTGTAACTGTTTCCTTCAGCCATGGTTCTGGAATGAAGACAGAGAAGACCTGTAGCTGAGACATTATGCAATGTGAATGATAAATAAACCTTTGGTATTGTAAATTACTCTGATACTCAGGAGTTTTGCTCCTAAAACATAAATTAATCCAAGCTGATTGGCACAGTGAGTTTAAAGTCATCTCAAAAATATGAATTTCAAAGATTAATATTATTTCTAATATTTCCATTTTATACATATGGATTTTTCTTGAAAAGTGGAAATCAACTTCTGTTTCAATATGTATATTAAAGTACATTCATGGAAACCCAATCTTATTCACTTCCAAAATTGGAATAAATTTGAGTGTGGAGATTTTCCTGACTGCAAAATACTTAAAAATCAAGAAAGAAAAAAATAGATCTAATGTAGAAAGTAAAAACAATTTAAAACCATATACTTACATTGAATATGTTTACAGTGATCATTAGGTATACTATTTTCTGATTAATTTAAATACATGACACTGATACCAGACAAGAGGTAAAAGTGTGATGATTATTGTGTACTATTTGGCATTTATATTGTGATAGATATTTTGTCTATTGAATAAGGATGAGAAAAAAAGAAATAAAAACTTCAATTAAAACATTTGTGTATTGTAGAAAATGCTCTCTAATCCATGAAACACATAGCTGCTTTAAAATGCTCTGTAACTGTATTTTCCGTCTTTAAACATATCAATTCCTTCTCTAAACATATCTTAACCCATCATCAAATTATGCAGTACTATATACTTTAGCTAATAATTATTTAGAAACTATTATCAGGTAATAATGCTTCTCCCCAGTGAGTAAAAAAAGAAATCTCAAGGGAAATTAGAAATTATTTAGAGACAAATGAAAATGAAAACACAAAATACTAAACTTTCTGGCACGCAGCAAAGGGAATCTCTGCTGAAGCAAAGTAAACATGTAGATATTTATTAATAATAAAAAAGAAAATATATTTCAAATTATTCTAAATTCCCATCTTGATGGAGTACAAAAAGATAAAAATAAACAGAATGTTAGTAGAAAGTAAGAAGTAATTAAGATTAAAGCAGGGATAAATGTAATAGTAATATAAAAACAATTGCAAGAACCAATAAAACTAAAACTTGTTTCTTTGAAAACAATAATGAAGTTAATAAATCTTTAGATAGACCCACAAAGAAAAATAGAGAAAAGACACAGAAAGCTAAAATCAGGAAAGAAAATGGTGACATCATGCCTGATTTTACAGAAATAAAATGATTATAAAGCAATACTAGGAAAAATTGAACAACCAATTATGATACATTGATAAAATTTACAAATTTCTAGAAACAAACAAATTACCTACTTTGATTCAAGAAGAAATAGAAAACTTCTTCAGACTTATAACAAACACAGATTTGAATCAATAATTTAAAACATTCCTCTAAAAAGTTTTTAAGAATGATGGCTTTACTGGCAAATTCAATCTCTGGATTTGCTATATATGTCAATGCCAAACTGGCTGGCAACAGCCTAAATGACTGAACAAGAAGAATTGTCTCAAGCTTATCATCCCAGAACTTTCCCTGCAAATAGAAGGCAGATCAAAGAGCTCTCCTATAGAACCCTGTAGAATAGTCAAATTACAGCTCCATGGGGCAAAGGTGTTTTGGCTGTGGGACATGCAGTGCAGTGCTGAGGAATGTGAGGAAACAGATCTGGAAGAATTCTTTAGGCCATGTGCACATGCCCAGGAAAAGATGTATGCACATAAAAGTCATGGGAGGTCTTAATTTTTGCCCTGGGATATTCTCTAAACTATTACTAAGGTAGCTAATCTCTGAAAAGCAGCAATCACAGAGATCAAAATAAAAAGACTGAGAAAGCTGGGTTTTTTTTTCAATTTCTTCTTTTTTTATTTGGTTCTGGTTTTCAAGTAAAACTAGATACAACCTTAAGGAAGAGAATCCCCAATATCTAAATTTCAGAGATAACACTTTATGATATCAAAAGGTCTAGGTTGCAAAAAAGATAAACACACACAAAAACAGGATGCGATGGCTTGTGTAAAGGAACAGGATAAAAAATTAAAAATCATCAGTGAAGAAGATCAGAGCTTGGACATACCAAAGACTTTTAAAAATGGTCCTAAATATGCTCAAAGAGCTATAGGAAAAAATGAACAAAGAACTAAAGGAAAACAGGAAGACAATTGATAAATATGAAGAGAATATCAATAAAGCCAAAGAAAAAATGAAAAGTAACCCAATTAAACCAAAGACCACGGCAACAAAAATATTTTTGAAAATCTCTACATAGGTTAAAAATAGTTTGGATTGGCAGAAGAAAGAGTCTGTAACATTAAAGATAATAAAATTGAATTATTCAGTCTAAGGAGCAGGAAGAAAAGAGAATAATGAAAAGTGAACAAAGCCTGGTTAATAGATTTAAAATGGAGTTGGAAGGACATTCAGGATGTTAGTCTTTTGCAAACCTGAGCTAGATATGATAAAAGGCCAAAGAATACAAAGCCTCAGGCAACAATGATCTTTAAAGCCATAAATATACCTGGGCACCAGAAACAACCTTAAGAAATAGTAAGGCATGCTAGTTAGGCTAGTTCCCGGAAAGGGAAGATAGCAGAAAAATATGGCTGCAAAACATGTGGCCATGGAACCTCACCTGGAAACCCCCTGAGGGAAAGACTGCCACCAAGGAGGCTGCCAGAAAGACCCCACAAGAACGCCATTTGGAAAAAAATCTCATGGTCAAGAGAAAGCACCAGATATTGGGCCCCCTGGGGAACTGACTGATGTGGAGTAATCAATCAGAACTGAAATCAGCTAAGGCACTTCCCCCAAACATTAGCAGGGGAAGGAATAATTAATAGTTTAATAAAGGCAACATAACAAGCAAAATCCATCTCTCTGTCTGGAGGAGCCTCATGAATTTAATGTAGGGTAATTTGGCACACTCCCGCTCTTACCCAACTCCGTATCACAATTCAATCAGCCTGGATCTGTTTTATCTCTTTTATATATATTATTCTTAGTGTAAGATTGTGCTGAACAAAGTTTATACTGAAAATATTAGAATGTCAAAGATTCTATGGGCATAAAATTGTTTCATCATAAACTCTAAGTAGTAAGAGTCAAAAAGTCAAGCATATGATCCTTTAATCAATGATGGTGTGATATGATGAAACAGAATCTCGTTCAGGCTGTTCTTCCAGGAAACTGAAAGTTTCTGACCTTCACAAATGTGGGTGGTACTTAGGACTCCAAAGCAAAGATTAATTTCTTAAAAAATACATTAATTAAAATCAATAAATATGTTGATTGAATTCATTAGAGAAAATGGAAGAGTATAAAAACAGAAAGAAAGTGCAATAGACAAAATACAAAAATAGATTATTGTTGAAAAATCATTTTCTCATGACTGCATCATAGATATTTGAGTAAACCCAATACTTTTCTTTCATCCTAAAGTAAATTTAGCCTTTCATACCTGTTTTAGTTTCCTATGCTGTTCAACCAGTAACATGAAATGCATCAGTTTAAGCATTTGGAATTTATTAGCTTACAGTTGTGAGGATAAAAATATTTTAAATCACCCATATCAAAGTGATGCTTTCACCCTAAATACTGTAGGGACTTATGGGAAGATGGAGGAATAGAGATGTGGAGGGATCACTTATCTCCTAGCAAAAATAAATAGAGAACAGTCAGAGACAGTCTGAAAGGCTGCTCTGGGTCTCAGGACATCAGCAGAAGGCAAGAAACCACTCAGAAGAGAGAGGAACAAAGGAAAGAGACTCAGCTGGCTGAAAAGTCCTGTGACTAGAGCTGCAAAAACAGCAGCAAGTGCCCTTCACCCCACCTATGGAGCAAATAGTAGTCAGAAACTGCAGCTGCTTTGGGTCTGTGGTGGCTTTAGACTGAGGGGTTTGTCAGGGTGCTCTTCCCCAAGAAAGTGGAGGGGGCGAGATACAGCTTACAGCAAATTCAGATTTTGGCCAGTGTTATTGGTCTGCTGCACTGAAGGCATCCCACACTTCCAGGCTGAGTGCCCATGATATTGTTTGTCCTGAATGCCAGCAGGAAGATAAAGATAATTTGCCTTCTCATTTACCTTCCTTACTGCTTAGAGCTGGTTGCTGAAGAGGCAGAGGGAGAGAGGCTATGGCCAACCATGGGTGAAGAATAGCCTTTCAGAAAGTTTGTGAAGCTTGGCCAGCACTGGGTAAATAGCTTCTGCATAGCTTACCTGCCCACAGAGTTAAACTGAATTCATTTCCCCTAGTCCCTGGGGATTGAGCTGAAAGATCTCCCGAGTATCAGCATCTGCTGGCCAGACCAGAAAAGGAAAAAAAGGAAAAAAAATATAAATAAATAAAAGAGGCAAGTAGGTGCCTTTATTGCCACATTCCTTAAGACCCTTGGAAATTGGCCTGCACTCCACTATTGAGACTTTAGCCCTGGCTTGAGCAGTTAAATAGGGGCAATCAAAAATGCATAGAATAAATTGAAGCAAGAGTTAAAGAACAGTGATAGCATATAGCTATTTAACAGTAAATTCCTAGGCAAAAGAGAGAAACTGAACATTAGAATATACTCAGCATCAGAATCACATTCACAGAAATCAGCAAAAAATTACAAGCCTTACAAAGTAAAAGGAAGGTATGACTCAGGCAAAGAAACAAATCAAGCTCCAGATGAGACAAAGGACTTCAAACAACTAATAAATGAGGTTCATACAAATCTGCTAATTCAAATCATGGAGTTGAAGGAAAACATGGTTAATGAAAAAAGACATTAAGAAGACACTTAGTGAGCACAAAGAAAAATATGAAATCATGTATAGAAAAATAACAGAGCTTATGGGGATGAAAGATAAAAAGTGAGATTGAAAATGCAATAGAGGCACACAGCATCAGGTTTGAAATTATGGAAGAAAGAATTAGTAACATAGAGGAAAAGACAACTGAAATTGAAGAGAAAGAAGAACACAGAAATGAATGGAAAACATTGAGGGACTCAGGGTGTTGAATGATACCAAAAAGCAGACCAACATATATCTTATGGGGGTTCCAGTATAAGCGAAATAGCAAAAAGGGAGAGAAAGAGTATTTGAAGAAATAATGGCTGAAAATTTACCCATCTCTCATGAAAGACATGAATATATGTTTCCAGGAAACAAAGTGTACTGCAATTAGAATAAATTCAAATAGACCTACCCCAAGACACATAATATGCAGAAGGCCAAATGCCAAAGATAAAGAGAAAATTCTGAAAGCAGCAAGGAGAAAGTGAGACATCATATACAAGGGATGTCCAATACTACTTAGTGAGAATTTCTCTTCAGAAAACATTGAGGAAAGAATAATTACAGTACTGAGGGAGAAAAACTGACAGACAAAAATTATTTTTTCAAGAAAACTCTCCTTCAAATATGATACTGAGCTTAAAATATTCACAGATAAACATAAACTAAGAAAATTTGTAAACAAAGATCTAACTTGGCAAGAAACACTAAAGGGTTATCTGCAGCTGGGGGGGAGGGGGAAGATGAGACAGATGAGAGAGATGCTAGATGCTTGGAGTAGAGTGCAGAAATGAATACTATCAGAAAGGGTAACCAAAAAGTTAAAAAGATGGACAAAAATAAGATATGACATATGAAAGCCAAAGAATAACATAGCTGATGTAAGTAATGTCTTAAGAGTAATAACATTGAATGGTAATGGATTAAATTCCACAATCAAAAGACATAGGCTGAGAGAAAGGATAAGAAAACATGAGACATCCATTTGTTGTCTGCAGGAGACTTGCCTCAGACACAAGGATCCAAATACACTGAAAGTAAAAGGTTGGAAAAAAGATAATTAATGCCAATAATAACCAAAAGAGAGCAGGAGTAACTATACAGGTGTCAGACTGATCAGACATTACAAACAGACTTTAAATGCAAAAAAAAAAAGTGATGAGATGCAGACAGCAATTATATATTAATAAAAGGGACAATCCAATAGGGAGGGGTAACAGTCATAAAAATAAATGGGCTTAAACAGGGCAAACCAAATTACGTGAGGCAAACTGTGGCAAAACTGAAAGGAAAAATAGACTTCCCTACAATAATAGTTGGAGACTTAAACATGGGACTCACATCAATAGATAGAACCAACAGACAGAAAATCAACAAGGAAACAGCAAACTTGAATATTATGAAAAACAACATGGACCTGACATATATATAAAGAACATTGCACCATAAAACCAGCAGTTTATAAATTCTTCTGAAGTGCACATGGATCTTTCTCCAGGATAAACCATATTTTGGGCCACAATACAGTGCTCATTAAATTCAAGAATATTGAAATTATACAAAGCAACTGCAGTGAACAAAATGGAATGAGGCTGAAAATCAATAATAGGCAGGAATGGGAGAAATTTGTAAATATATGGGGTTAAGCAACACACACTTAAACAATCAGTAGATCAAAGAAGAAATTGCAAAAGAAATTAGTAGATGTAGTGAGGCAAATGAAAATGAGAACAGAACATATCAAAACTTATGGGATACTCCAAAGGCAGTTCTGAGAGGGAAATTTATAGCCCTCAATGCTTTCATTAAAAAAGAAGAAAGAGCTAAAATTGATGATCTAACAGCACATCTGGAAGAACTAGATAAAGAAGAACTAAGTAATCCTAAACCAAGCTAAAGGAAAGAAATAGTAAAGATCAGAGCAGAACTAAATGAAATTGAGAACAACAACAACAAAATAGAATCAACAAAACCAAAGTTGATTTGTTGAAAAAATCAATAAAATGGACAAATCTTTAGCTAGACTGACAAAATACAAGAGAGAAGATACAAATAAATGAAATCATAAATGAAAGGGTGGACATTACTGCTGACACTATAGAAATAAAAAAGATCATGAGAGGATACTATAAACAACTGTATGTCAAAAAACTAGAAAGTGTAAAAGAGATGGACAAAGTCCTAGAAACACATGAACCACCAATACTGACTTTAGAAGAAACAGAAGACCTCAATAAACCAATTTACAAGTGAGGAGTTTGAAACAGTCCTCAAAAACCTTCCAAAGATGAAAAGCAAGAGAGCAAATGTCTTGAAAGGTGAATTCTACCAATCACTCAAAGATGAACAAATACCAATTTTGCTCAAGGTCTTTCAAAAAATTGACCAGAAAAAAATGCTACCAAAGTCATTCTATGAAGCCAAAATCACCATAATACTAAACCAGAAGGAAAAAAGAAAATTACAGCCTGATATCTCTTATGAATATAGATACAAAAATCCTCAACAAAATATTTGCAAACAGAATCCAAAAGCACATCAAAAGAATTATACAGCACAATCAAATGGGTTTTATCCCAGGTATGCAAGGGTGGAACAACACAAGAAAATCAATTAGTGTATATACCACATTGATAAATTGAAGAAGACAAATCACATGATCCTCTCAAGTGATGCAGAAAAGGCATTTGACAAAATACAGCACATATTCTTGATGAAAACACTCCAAAAAATAAGATTAGAAGGAAGCTTTCTCAATATGGTAAAGGGCATATATGAAAAACCTATGGCTATCATTGTATCCAGTGGTGAAAGATTGAAAGCTTTCCCTCTGAAATCAGGAACAAGATAAGGATGGCCACATTACCACTATTATTTAATATTGTGCTAGATGTTCTAGTTAGAGAAATAAGGGTAGACAAAGACATAAAAGGAACCCCAATAGGAAAGGAAGAAGTAAAACTTTCACTATTCCCAGATGACATGATCCTATATCTAGAAAATTCTGAAAATTCCACAACAAAGCTGCTAGAATTAATAGATGAATTGAACAAAGTGGTGGGATAAAAAATTAATACCTAAAAAGCAAAAGCTATTTTATATACTACTGATGTGCAATCTGAGAAGGAAAAGAGAAAAAAATCCCATTTATGACAATGACTAAAACAGTCAAATATTTAGAATAAACTTCACCAAGGACATAAAAGACATCTATTCAGTAAACTAAACAACACTGTTAAAAGAAACTGAATAAGACTTAAATAAATGGAAGGATATTCCATGTTCATAGATTGGAAGACTCAATATCATTAAGATGTCAATTCTATCCAAACTGATTTACAGATTCAACACGATCCAAATAAAAATTCCAATAGCCTTCTCTGCAGAAATAAAACAGCCAATAATCAAATTTATTTTGAAGATTAAGGTGCCCTGAAAAGCAATTGTCTTTAAAAAGTAGAAAAGAGTTGGAGGACTCTCACTTCCTGACTTTAAAGAATATTAGGTACAGTTGTAAAAAACCCAGCATGGTACTGACATAAGGTCAGTCAGATTGACCAATGGAAGCAAATCAAGAGCCCAGAAATTGACCCTCACATCTATAGTCAAGTGAACTTTGACAAGGCTGTTAAGCCGACTCAGCTGGGCAAGAAGAGTCTATTCAACAAATGGTGCTGGGTGAACTGGATAGCCATATCCGAAAGAAACATGACCCCTACCTCACACCTTATACAAAAATGAACTCAAAATGGATCAAGGACTTAAATGTTAAAAACAAAAACAAAACAAAGAAAAAACGTAAAACTCTTAAAAGATACTGTGGGAAAACATCTTCCAGATTTTGTGGAAGGCAGTAGTTTCTTAAAGTGTATGCCCAAAACACAAGCAACAGAGGAAAAATAAATAAATGGGATCTACTCAAAACTCAAAATTTTTGCATCTCAAGGGACTTTGTCAAAAGTGTGAAAATGCAGTTGACTCAATAAGAGAAAATATTTGACAATCATATAGAGGATAAGGGTTTTATATCCATGATATATAAGGGATCATACAATGCAACAACAAAAAAAGACAGTATCCAATCAAAAAATGGGCAAAAGCCTTGAAAAGACAACTGTGCAAAGAAGAAATACAAGTGGCAAAGAAACACATGAAACTATATTCAATATCACTAGTGATTAGGGAAATGCAAATCAAAACTACAATAGATATCATTTCACACCTATTAGGCCATTATTAAAAAGTCAGAAAACTGTAAATATTACAGGGGATGTGGAGAGATAGGATCACCTATTCACTTTGGTGGGAATTTAGAATGTTACAGCCACTGTGGAGGATAGCTTGACATTTGCTAAGGAAGTTGAATATAGACTTGCTGAGGTACGCAGCAATACCATTGCGAGGTATATAGCCAGAAGAACTGAGAACAGTGATACAAATAGATTTCTGCACACTGATGTTCATAGCAGCATTATCCGTGATAACCAAAAGTTGGAAACAACCCAGGTGTCGATCAACTGATGAATGGATAAACAAATTGCAGAGTATAAACACAGTGGAATATTATTCAGTGGTAAGAAGAAATGAAGTCATGGAACATAAGACAGCATGGATGAAATTGGAGGACATTATGTTGAGTGAAAAAAGTCAGACACAAAAAGACAAATACTTTATGATTGCCCTATTATGAACCAAATATATTATGTGAAACATAAATATATTAGGTTAAATATGAATATGGACAGAATTGCATATAGTAGGCCATTTTTGAAACTGAACAAATGTAATTCAATACTACAAAATATTAATATCAGGGAAAAAAAATTATACTACATGAAGGAGACCAGACACAGAGTACTACATATTGTATGATTACATTTATATGAAATGTAAATATAAATCAATTTATAAATATGAAAAGAGATTAGCAGGTATGTAGATCTGAGGCAGGAATGCTAAGTGGTGTGGAATCTTTACTTTTTGAGTAATGAAATTGTTCTAAAATTTTTGAGACGATAAATGTATAATATTGTGATTATACTAAAAGTCATTGGTTATATACTTTCGATAGAATAGCCAGAAACACCAGCTATTTACAGTGTGTG
>JAQZBX010036178.1:0-15509 GCA_029593785.1 Cabassous unicinctus
AAAAAAAAAAAAAAAAAAAAAAAAAAAAACCCATAGTACAGTATAACACACATAGTATACTCTAATGTAAACAATGGACCATAGTAATTAGTACAGCCATATTAATATTCCTTCATCCATTTAAACCAAGTTACCACACTAATGCAAAATATTAACAATGGGGGAGGGGAGCTCTGTATTTTCTCCATGATTTTTCTGTAACCGTACAACTTCTCTAATTTAAAAAAATTATTTAAAAGGAAAAGTGAATTCCATCTTGAGCCTGGAAATTCCTGTGACATTTCTAGAGTCCTAGAGATTATCCCAGTGTTAACACAAATAGTCTAATGAAAAGTACTCAGAAAGCTATCTTTCTGGCATGTGGGATATCCCAGAGAAATGAGCTTAACTTATGTTTACTTTTTTAAATTACAAATATTAAAGAGTAGAAGCACTGTAATATAAGAGGTATAAGTCACTGAGCACAAACTTCTCTCTTCCCCATTTTTAAATTGAACTAATTGGTTATCAAGTATTAGATGAAAAAATTCAAACTTACATGTACATTTTTTTATTCCGTGAAAAAAATATGCTGTTATGTAAGTTGGACCTTGGAAATATATTTATAAAGCTATGCATAGTATTTTCTAAATGTTAATTAAACAAACTTAATATTTAAAAATATGGACAATGTTTTAAAATAATAAGTAAAGCTTTTAGTTAAGGGAAAAGAGAATTGATTTATTTAGGTTTTAAATAGAAATTCATATTTCTGCCAACAGTGTATGAGAAATATTGTTTCCAGCATCTTCACCAATACTGAATGTTATCCATCTTTAATTTTTGCCAGTCTGATGCATCTAGCAACATATCCCCAAAGGAGGCATTTGGCCATAGGAATTTCAGGTAAATAAAAATTTTAAGTGTGGAATATGTATGACTGACACCCTTTCTACACTCTGGACCTCAACTCCCCCCCCTTTCTCTTTTTTTTCCCCTCCCACTCTCCCTTTTCCTCCTTCCCTCTATTCCCTTTCTCCTTCCATTACTCCCTTGCTCCTGGATTTCTTTCTTTAAGTCTCTCAAGCTACTCTTTCTACAGCTTACTTTGCATCACTGTGCACACAGTGGAAAATATCTGTCCCATAAATACACTATCATTTGTCTTAACTAAATAATTCAGGAGAAACTTTCTAGAATCACTCTATTCTGACAAGAAATTCTAGAGAAAGTATCTGTTTGGCTCGTTTCAAGTCAAACACCCATCCCTGATAGAATCCAATGTGACCAAAAGAATGAGATCACATGCCAAACACAGCAGGGGTTATGAGTTCAGGCCTCTGAGAGAGGAGTGGGAACAGGTTATCTAAGAAGGGGATACAGGAGTGAGGAGGAAGTGCTTGGCAGAGGAAATGGCTTGCATCCCTAGAATAAACTGTAACAAGTCAACCAAACTCACTGGCACCCAATTCTCTACGTAATCCAGCAATTAGTCTTAAATGTCACCACCTGTAGAATATCTCTAGCCCAATGCTTTTCAAACTTTAATGTGCAGTACCTACTTTAATGTACAATCACCTAGGGATCTTGTTAAAATGCAGGCTGTGATTCAGTAGGTCTGGTTTGGAGTCTGAGATTCTGCATTTCTCACAAGCTCTCAGATCAAGCCCGTGTTGCTAGTCAGCTCTAGTAACAAGAATATGGAATGGACTGCTATCCACGTCATTCTGGCTCCATTTTTCAGTCTTTTTGGTCAGGATCATACCAGCACATTTTTCTTCTTACAGTCTCCTCCCTCACGACAACTCTTCTCATGGGAGCTCAGATCAGAAAACCTATATTACCTCAAGAATAGCACTCAATGTAAAATGGTGTACCCACTTTAGAAAATAGTCCTTAAACAGTTACACATTCATAGGTATACACCCAAGAGTTCCATTCATAGGTATACACCCAAGAAATGAGAACATATCTACAGAAAAATTTGTACATGAATGTTTATAGCAACAGTATGCATAATAGACCAAAAAATGGATCCATCAACCTATCAATTGATAAATAAAATGTGGTATATCCATACAATTTAAAATACATTGGGGGAACAGATGTGGCTCAAGTGGTTGAACGCCTGCTTCCCGTGTATGAGGTCCTGGATTCAATCCCCCGTACCTCCTTAAAAGAAAAAAATACATTGATACATGCTACAATATAGGCAGACTTGAAAACATGCTACATGAAAGAAGCCAGTCAAAAAGGACCACATATTGTATGATTCAATTTATATGAAATGCCCATAATAGGCAAATCCATAGAAACAGAAAGTAGATTAGTGATTGTCACGCACTGGGGTCATGAATGCGGATTGAGGGAATGACAGCTAAGGGATACAGAGTTTCTTTTGGGGTAATGAGAATGTTCAAAATTGATTACGGTGATAGTTTCACTACTCTCTGAATATCCTGAAAGTCACTGCATTGTATACTTTAAACAGGCAAATTGTGTGGTATGTGAATTATATCTCAATAAAGTTGTTTCTTTAAAAAATGGAATAAGCACTCTTGTTCCAAATATATAAAAAGGAAGTTTTATTTTTCATCATATATTTTTTATCTGTTTGTGTGTGTGTATATGTTGTGCCCTTCTTATCACTAACATTTAATACTATCATTGCTTTTGCCCTTACAGATATGTTGGTGAAATTTTGTATTATAGTTTCTGAGTAGAGTTATGAGTAAGAAAATATGGTCCATTTGATTTGATATTTAAATAGCCATATCCAGAAATCATTCATCAGCAAATTGACACAAAGGAAAACTTCAAAAGAAAATTTGACTCAGTAGACAAGTCTAAACCTACATGCTTACAAGTTTAAGAGTAACATGAATTTCTTAATAATGCAGAATGTTATTTAGGCACAACATGCAACTGTTGCAAATACTGTGTTAATTCATGATTCATAAGTACCACTGGAGTCAGGAATTAGAACACAAAGGAAGCAACAAAATGGACAGTTGGTGCTACTGGGAAGTGATCTTGCATTCAGGCTAACTGTGAGGAAGGCTTTGACCATTTAGTTAAATCACCTTTTCTCTGACCTAAGCATTATTGAATATACTTCCACCCTGCACTCCAAAGCAGTGTCCTTCTCTAAAATCAGAATCCTCACACCCACAAACTTTCACAATACAGTTTCCTTCAGTTTTGTACAAAGATAGCAAGACAGAGAGAGTTTCCCCTGGGACAGATCTTTTGGATTCCAATTCCTGAACTCGATGTATCTTAAAGAGATTCTGTTGTTGGGAATACCATGCGTAAGATCAGTTTTGTTACGCAGGAGATGGATTCACTCAGCTTCTGTAAGATGGAGCCTTTCTCTTATGTATCTGATAATTCTTTCATCATCAGAGCATCCATGAGAACTATACTCCCTAGGTTTTTGTAGATATATAAATCATGACTGGGAAGTATTATGCAAATGGGGAAAAAAATCATCCAGGATAATATCACTCCTTCAGCACTCAAAGTCTTGGTACATCTTTTCTCTCTTGCTCCAGCAAGCTTTGTATAAGGTAATTATTATAGAATCATCCATCCCTCCATTAAACAATATTACATATGTTACCAGTTCCCATTTTACAACTGGGAAAGCTAAATGCTTGCCTTAGACCTCAGAGAGCTAAACACTGCTCTGGAGGTCACTCCAGCGCTTTGCTTCCTATATTTAGAGTGGAACAAAAGGGAAATTTAGGCTCCATAATTTGATTCATGGCAAATTCCAGAGCTAAAGACCTGAACAGACAGAATTAAATCTAGCTCTCCATATGCAAATCATTTCCCCCGAGTAAATTTACTGGGCAAAACTACTTTTTACAAAATATTTCTGGAACAGCCTTTCACGTTTTGTGGTCCCAGAAACCCCGACATTAGAATCTCGTAGAGAATTTATTTTAAAATGCAGTTCCCTTGGCCTTATCCTAGATTTACAATCAGATTCCTGGGAGTAATCCAACATTGTCTCAAACTGTAGTTTCAGTCATGTTTTTAATAATGTGCTTTGTATGAGTCATCACAAACCCCAGCCTTAAGTTTCATTTTCCTAAACAGGAAATCAGTTTCACTTTGAAGTTTCCCTTTCATAAAGGCAATAGCTCAGATACAGGGAGAAAGCATCAGCTGGCGATTTAAATGTTTCACTTTCCAGTTTCTAACAGCTGACACCCAATTTTCCCTTTATATTACTCACCTCAGCATTTACTTGAGGCAGACTAGGAATTTTCTGAAGAACAAATCAGCCTGGACTCCAGCTTTTCATAACAGCTGAGAAGCAGGTTGCAATCATGAGGTAAGTAAAATAAGACTATATAACTACTCTTGTTAGTGAATGCAAATTGCAAAGCTGAGCTGCTCCTGGTGCAGGCAAGTTCCTGAGTTGTCCTGTGCTTATGGTCTGAACATATGCATCAGTTTGGACATTTTTTTTAAAATTTCTGTGGCTCTGAAAGCTCCCTAATCTTCTAGAACTGTTCACTGGGTGGAGTTGGAAGCTTGGTTGAGAGGAGGCTTGGCAGGAATGGTTAGATCCACCCAGGCACATAGTTTGCTCATTCAAAGCTGGACCTAAGGGAATTACTCTTTATGAGCTTTATTATTGTTGTTGTTTATTTTAAAGGACTAAGTTGGAGGCTTTTTTTCCTTGTAATTTAAAAAGGAAGGCTTTATTTTTAGCAGATATTATTAAAGATGGAATCAGTACTGCAAAGTCAATTCACCTTGAGGCAAATTTTGCCCTGAAACATTTTATCACTTCCAGGTAAAAAGTGGAAGAAAAGACAGACATTCTTACAGATGGACATTTTTCCATTTCTTATATGAAAATGAAACCCAAAGCTTACAGTTTCTTGTGATTGCTGAGGTGAGAGCTGGTGAGCAGCAGAAAATAGTCTCTCTTTAAAAACATACTGACCTACAGTATGTGAAAGAAAGCAGATTAGTGGTTGCCTGGAGACAGTGTAGGAGTGGGGACTGACTAGGAGGGGGCACAAGGGAATCATATAGGCTGATAGAAATAGTTCAGGGGGAGATGGTGGTGGTTACATGGGTATTTACATTTGTCAAAACTCATCAAACTTTACACTTTAAATGGATGCATTTTATTGTGTATAATCCCAAAAGACTTGATTTTTAAAAAATGTACATTGACCTGTTAGAGTTCTGCCATCGGATAGAGCCTCAGAAGAGGAGGGGTGAGAGAAAAGGATGCCTTCCCCACCAAATTCTCAAGGGGAGGAATTGCACAACTAATACCTGGGGAGGGAGGATCCAACTGACCATTCGGGGAGGGGGCAAGGAGTACTGGTTGCCTACTCTTCAGCCCCAAAGGGCTCCCACTTACTCTGCAGAGAAGTTTGGGGTAATTATTGAGATAGGTAAGAGGAATTTACTGCCAAGTGGCCTAGGTTACCATTTTCTATATATTGGGGTCCTGGTAATGAGGTGATGCTGTGTCTGTATGAGCGGGGTTTACCAGAGAGCCAGGCCCTACACAGACCCTTGGTAGCCAGCTTGCCCAAGAGGCTTTGCAGTGGCCTCTGTCTGGGTGTGCCCAGAGCCCTCTGACCTGAGAAGGCCTGAGGGGGCTCTCTGGACTATGATGGACTGAAACCCACATCGAGGTGCCTCTATTCCTAGAAGTTACAGAGAGGCAGCAGTTTGGGCTGCTCTTCCCCAGCAGTGCTAAAAACCCAAAGGGGGAAAGCACCTCGGGAAATTCTTACTACCTGCAGGCTGACGAGTGTCTTTTTCTGCTCCATACATGGAGAAACTCTGGTGGTCCCTCCACATACTCACAAATTCACTTAAAATTATAACACCAATATACCCAAAATCATAGAAGTAATAGTTTGCATGTGCGTTTTTGGTAGTACACTCTGTTGTGATTTTCATGCATTATCTTATATGATCCTCCCAATAGCCCTAAAAAGTAAGAAGTATTATTTCTGTTATAAGCATCATTTTTTCAGATGAGCAAAATTGGGCTTGGAAGAGCAAGTTCACTTATCCAAGAGGTCACACAGCAAGCAAGAGTCACTTGGGGGTCTTCAACCCAGGCACCTAACTAGAGTGCTGAGTATCTTCTGCCTCTGTGCACAAAGGTCATAAGGGTGAAGTACCTTAATGCTTTTAGTTATGCTCACTGTGGAGAGAGGAGGCAGGAACTGGAAGGACTAGGCTCTCAGTAGCCCTGTTTGGAGGGTGAGGACCACTCTGATGGCGGCCCACCTCTTAGAAATCCCAGAGTCACACCTTAAAAGAAGGCAAAAGGTTGATCTCCCTAGGACATAGTTTCTTGTAATTTAGACTGGGGCCAGGGGGTAGAATTCATACCTGGCCATTTTAAGGGTAAGGAAATGCAGGCTTTAGAGATATGACCCAAGAAATATCCCAGAGCTGGTCAAAAAGATAACCAGTATCCAGGTATCTGCAGATGTTTTCCTCCACTCTAGATCTTCTGACTCACTGTTTTTTAGACTGTATTATCTCCCACAAGAAAATGGGAAAACCACTTTTTAAAATACCTTTTGAATAATGCTTCTCAAAGTGTGTTACAGAGACTCCTGCAACAGAATTGCCAGAATACTCAAAAAAGTGCAGATTCCTTCAGAATCTGTCCAAAACAGTATGCCCAGCTGAGAGAGAGATCAGCTGTCATACATTCAGTTTGTTTCCCTCAATAGGAATCTTTTTTTGTTGTTGTTCTTTTTTTAATATATATTTTTTATTAGAGAAGTTGTGAACTTACAAAACAATCAAGCACAATGTGCAGAATTCCCATACAACACCCCTCCACAAACACACTACATTGTTATGGTATATTTGTTACATATCATGAGAGAACATCATCAGACTATTACCACTAACTACGATTGATAGTGTACATTTGGTATATTTTTCCTTACCCTCCTATTATTAACACAGTACTTTCTTTGACATTGATACAAGAATATTACAATATTGCTGTTAACTGTAGTCCATAAGTTACATTAATTGTATTTTTCCCATGCATCTCCATATTCTTACCACCTTATAATAGTGATGTATATTTGTTCTAGTTTATAGAAGAACATTCTTGTATTTGTACTATTAACCACAATCCTCATTCACCTCTGGGTTTACTATGTTATTCAGTCCCTAGATTATTCTCTAGCTTTCTTTCAATTGACATTTATATCCCTAAACTACCCCTTTCAGCTAAAATCCCTTTTATAAACCAGCTGTATTAGTTATACTCACTATGATGTGTTACCATCAAAGCTACTAGAGCTAATAAACAAGTTCAGTAGAGAGGCAAGATACAAGATTAATACACGAAAATCAGTAGTGTTTCTATATACTAGAATGAGCAATCTGAGGAGGAAGTCAGGGAAAAATTTCCATTTACATTAGCATCTAAAAGAATCAAATACTTAGGAATAAACTTAACCAAGGATGTAAAGCACTTGTATTCAGAAAACTACAATGAATTGCTAAAAGAAATCAAAGAAGATAAATAAATAAATGGAAAAGCATTCTATGTTCATGGATTGGAAGACTAAATATTGTTAAAATGTCAATTTTCCCCAAATTGGTATACAGATCCAATGCAATCCCAATAAAAATTCTGGTAGCCTTTTTTTAAAGAAATGGAAAACACAATTAGCAAATTTATTTGGACGGGTAAGAGGCCCCAAATAGCCAGAAACATCTTAAAAAGGAAAACCAAAGTTGGAGGACTCTCACTTCCAGACTTTAAATCATATTACTTAGCTACAGAGGTAAAAACAGCATGGTGCTAGCATAAAGATAGACACATAGACCAATGGAACCAAATTGATGGTTCAGAAACAGACACATCTATGGTCAAGTGATTTTTGTCAAGGCTGTCAAGCCCACCCAGCTGGTGCAGAACAGTCTATTCAACAAATGGTGCTGGGAGAATTGGATATCCATAGCCAAAAGAAAGAAAGAAGACCCCTATCTCACACCTTATACAAAAATTAACTCAAAATGGATCAAAAATCTAAAGGCTAGAACCATAAAACTCCTTAATAGGAATCTTGACTGCATTGCATCAGTTTCCCTTTCCTTTTTGCTTTCATAAAAGCACAGACCTAAGGTTTAGCACCATGGGTGGAAACTTCTTTACAAAACCTTCTTCAGCTTTTGCTTGTTACAAACAGATTTCTGAAAATAAAATCAGCCTGGACTACAGCTTTTCAGAATTGCAGAGAAACAGTCATCATGTAAAATTCCCTGGTTTTCTGATAGGAAACTGAGAATTTCTCACAAATCTTCTTCTTGAATACAAATTCCTGAATCGTGTTGAATCAGTGATTGCTTATAGATTAAACATGCTGGGAGCTGAGGAGGGACAAGAGCTTGCTGGGATTGCTGAGGAGCAGCATACACTCAAATCCTCTTAGGCAAAGTCTGGTCAATGAAGGCTGGGGCCTGAAGGAAAGTTACTGGAGGCTATGGTCCTGCTTTTGTTTCTTATATTTGAAAGGACTAAGTCGGAGGTTTGTGAGGTTTGTCATGTTCTAGTGGTTATTGCTTACTTCTCAGCAAATGTGCTAATGATTAATTCAGCACTGCAAAATTCCAATTCATGATGAGATCACTTTTACCTGGAAATTTGCTCCTTCAGAACTGGGGGATGTGTCTACCTGAGAAGTCTTCTTACTGCCCTTCTCATCTCCCATATGAACTATGAACAGGGGAGAAAGTGTTGTAGAATCACTCAAACTATTTTCTGCAGATGCCCTGTATCAGAATCAATCCAAGTGCTCTTTAGAATGCAAATTACTGGGCTCCACATGGAAATCTTGATTGAGTAGATCTAAAATAAGGCCCAAAGATATATATATAAAGAGAGGACTACAGATATTTCATATGCACACTAAAGTTTGAGAACTGCTGTCTTACACAAAGTGATGCCAACCTCCAAATTTCCTCTTCCTTAAATACAAACAATGCTTCTTGCATTGCATGTGTATAAATGTGAGTAGAGAAGGCCAGGAATGGGTAGGTGGTGAGTGGGGTGGGGAGGTACTGACACAAAGCAAGGCTTGCCTGTTTAAGTAATATTTTAAGGATAGGGAACTGGCCACTGGAAATCACTGCTCGAAAGTGAGGTCTTCCTAGAGCCTTGCTACTCACAGTGTGGTCCAAGGACCAACATCACCTAGGAAGTTGTCAGAAAGGCATCATCTCGGCCCCCTCCCAGATCTACTGAATCCAAACCTGTATTTTATAAGATCCCCAGGTGACTTGGTCCATGTGCATACTAAAATTTGAGAAGCACCAGCCTAGAGAGTTCCTTAGCTCAGATATTTCCCTGGAAGCCCCCACTCTTACCATTTCAAAAAGGCCTCTCTAAAAATTTAAAGTTTCTACTCTAGTAGTTGTCATGGCTTTGACAAGGCCCTAGAAGGATATGTGAAATCTACCTTGGGGTCTATGGGAAGTGCCAACCAGTTATCGCCAACTAGTATGTGAGCAGGAAAAGGGGAAAGACTGTAAGTAGGCTGACAGTTGCAATTTCCCAAGTACCAATGACTGGCAGTGCTAGCTTTATGTGGTTTGGACCAGGGCAGCAAAATTCCTGGCTGCAGTCTGAGGACATGGGAATTCTCTTTCTGGGCATGAAGGAATCTCAATTGCCCAAGGTCTTCAATAAGAAACAGAATCTCCAGGTAGGGATGGCATTCTGCCCTCCATGTTTTGCCTGAATCTAGACATTGTCTTTCTCCAGTTACTGCAGGCATGATCCTACCTGCCAATCAAGCTTGCTTGCCTTCCCTTTAAATATCTGAGCTTAATTATTATTAATTTATTTATACTAACAAGGGTATTTAGATCAACTTTCAAAAATACATATAATATAGAAACAACCAGCAAGATGGTGGCAGAGTAAAGAGCTCCGAGAATCAGCTCCTGCTATGGGGCAGTTGGTGATCACCCAGAGCTATCTAGAGCACTTGTTTGGGGGCTGCAGGAGACCAGAAGTGCATCCTGCAACATCCTTGAAAGAGTGAAAGGAGGAGACTGCCCATCTGCAGAGAAGATTCGTAAGTAGAGCACTCCATGCCCCAGAGGCCGGTGCCCATTCTCCACTGGAGGCACAAGCCACCCCGTGAGCTGTTCCATGGTTGAAATTGGAAGCTCCACTTCCCAAAATGGGGGAGGAAGAGATGGTTGGGCACCAACCTCAGCTGCTGATTAGTAAATTCAGCAGATTAAAGTATAATCCTAAGAACAGCTAAAGTTTGAACCTGTCCAAATCAGAAAGAAGCCAGTAGCTGCCATCTTAACTCCGTGCCTGACATGAGGGGAAGAGGGCTGGCTGAAAATCACAGTGCTGGTAGGGACTGGCTTTTTTCCATCTAGATCAGATTGCTGCTGTAGCCTAAGACACAGGCCCACCTCGGGCAGGGAGGAAGCTGGAGCGAGCTGCGCCAGCCTCTCCAGGAAATTACAGGCCACGTCGCGAAGGCCAGTGATCGTCCTACTTTGGCAGCACAAGCTACCCCAGGAGCTATTCTGTGGCAGGAATTGGAGGCTCCATTTCCCAAAAACAGGGGAGGAAGAGACAGTTGGCCACCGATTTCAGCTACTGATTAGTAAATTCAGCTGGCTAAAGTATAACCCTAAGAACAGCTAAAGTTTGAGCCTGTCCAAGTCAGAAGGAGGCCGGTAGCCGCCATTTTTACTCCACCCTCAGCATGAGGGGATGCCGGGCTGACTGAAAATCACAGTGACAATAGAGACTGGTTTGTTTCACCCAGATTGGCCTGCAGCCCTAGCCTAGGCTTCAGCCTCACCTCTGCAGGAAGGAAGCTGAGGGGCCCTGCGCCAGCCTATCTAGGTAACTGCAGGTACATTTAGCTGGCATAGACTGAATAATCGGAGTCTACCAGGGCAACTATGGTCATCTTGGACCTGCACTGCATAGATTGCTGCCCACACCAGTAGCTCCATCTCTGCCCCAGGCAGGGGAGAAAGGGACATGAAGCTTCATTAGTCTCTCTGGGCAACTACAGTCTAGGCCTGCATGAGTTGGATTATTCCACACAGCTGTGGCTCTGTCCCTACCCCTGGCAAAGGAGAAAGTTGGGAGAAGCTTCATTGGTCCTTGGGGCAACGAGGGTAGCTTGAGCCTCCACAGCTTATAGCACCAACTACATCCTTGGTTCCTACTATACAACCAGCAAGGGAGAAGGGCAGGAAGCCCTAAACTAAAGAGAAAAATTGCACCCAGAATAAATACTTTAGCAAGCCAGATACCAAGACACCAACAAAAAATTACAATCCACACCAAGAAACAGTAAGACATGGCCCAGGTAAAGGAACAAGATAAGCCACCAGATGACATAAAGGAGTTGAGAAAACTCATCATAGATGTTCAAATAAATCTCCTTAATAAATTCAACGAGATGGCTAAAGAAATTAAGGATATTAAGAAGACATTGGATGAGCACAAAGAAGAATTTAAAAGTATACAAGAAAAATAGCATATCTTATGGGAATGAAAGGTGCAATAAATGAAATAAAAAATACACTAGAATCATATAATAGCAGATTTGAGGAGGCAGAAGAAAGGATTGGTGAGTTTGAAGAAATGGCCTCTGAAAATGAACATACAAAAGAACAGAGGAAGAAAAGGTTGGAAAAACTTGAACAAGGTCTCAGGGAACTAAAGGACAGCAAGAGATGTGCAAACATACATTTCATGGGTGTCCCAGAAGGAGAAAAGAAGAGAGGGGCAGAAGGAATATTTGGAGAATAAATGGTAGAAAATTTCCCAACCCTATTGAAGAACATGGATATCCATTTCCAAGAAGCCCAACGTACTCCCATCCAAAAAAATCTGAATAGACCAACTCCGAGACACATACTAATCAGAATGTCAAATGCCAAAGACAAAGAGAGAATTCTGAGAGCAGCAAGAGAAAAGCAATGCATAATATATGAGATACCCAATAAGATTAAGTGCTGATTTCTCACCAGAAACCATGGAGGCAAGAAGACAGTGGTGTGATATATTTAAGATACTGCAAGAGAAAGACTTCCAGCCAAGAATCTTATATCTGGCAAGACTGTCTTTCAAAAATGAGGATGAGGTTAGAATATTCACAGATAAACAGAAACACAGAGTTTGTAACCAAGAGACCTGCTTTGCAGGAAATACTAAACAGTATGCTACAGCCTGAAAAGAAAAGACAGGAGAGAGAGGCCTGGAAGAGGGTCTAGAAATGAAGATTATATCACTAAAAGTAACTAAAAGTGTCAGAAGAGTGGTGAAAATAAAATATGACAGATAAAACCCAAATATTCAGGAATAAACTTAACCAACGTTTTAAAGCACTTGTATTCAGAAAACTAAAACTCATTGTTAAAAGAAATTTTAAAAAGATAAATCCATCATGCTCATGGATTGAAAGACTAAATATCATTAAGATGTCAATTCTATTCAAATTGATATACAGATTCAGTGCAATCCTGATAAAATTTCCACCAGCATTTTAAAAATAAATGGAAAGCATGATTATCAAATTTTTGGAAGGGTAAGCGGTCCTGAATAGCCAGAAACATCTTAAAAAGGAAAAGCAAAGTTGAAAGACTCTCATTTCCAGACTTTAAGTTGTATTACCTAGCTACAGTGATAAAAACAGCATGGTACTGGCATAAAGACAGACACACAGACCAATGGAACTGAACTGATGGTTGAAAACCAAACCCTCACATCTATGGTCAAGTGATTTTTGACTAGCCTGTCAAACCCACCCAGCTCGGGCAGAACAGTCCATTCAACAAATGGTGCTGAGATAATTGGATATCCATAGCAAAAGAAGGAAAGAGGACCCCTATCTCATACCCTATACAAAAATTAACTCAAAATGAATCAAAACCTAAATATAAATGCAACAACCATAAAGCTTCTAGAAGAAAAGGTAGGAAAATATCTTCAAGACCTGGTGGTAGGTGGTGGATTCTTAAAGTAGATAAGAGGAGGACTGAGATGGACTAATGATATTGTATGTAGAAGTTTTAATTAGCTTTACTGTAAAAGTGTGGAAATGTACAGAGTGATGGTAACACATTATAGTGAGTAACAGCTGGTTTATAAATGGGGATGTGGCTGAAAATGGTAGTCTAGGGATATAAATGCCAATTGACAGAAAGCCAGAGAAGAATCTAGGGACTGAATAGCACAGTAAACCCAGAGGTGGATGAGAATAGTGGTTGATGGTACAGATGCAGGAGTGTCCTTTGCGAGCTAGAGCAGATGTACATCAGTACTGCAGGGTGGTGGGAATGTGGAGAAGCATGGGAAAAATAAAACCGGAGTGACCTATGGACTATGGGTAACAGTAATAATGTAATATTCTTGCATGTATGCCAAAGATATACTGTGTTGATAATAGGGGCATATAGAATATGTGTGCCAAATGTATGCTGTGGACCTGGTAATAATTGGATGATATTATCTCATAATCTGTAACAAATATTCTACGAGGGTGTGGTGTGTTGATAGAAGGGTGTTGTTTGGTAATTCTGCACATGTGCGTGTTTTGTAAGTTTACAACTTCTGTCATAAAAATATTTTTTAAAAATAATAATAGGGTGGGTTGAAGGAAAAATACACCAAATGTAAGTTAAGGACTGTAATTAGTAGTAAGAGTTTGACAATATTCTTTCATAATTTGTAATAAATGTCTCACGACAATGCAAGGTGTTGGTGATGAGTTGATGTATGGCACCCCTGCATGATGTTATGAATGTTAACTTTGTAAGTTCACAACTTTTACTATACACTTACTGTTTATGTATGTTCATGTATAAATGATATAAAAAGTAATAATAATAATAGGGTGGGTTGGGGGAAAATACTTTGGTTAGTATTACTATTTTGAGGATGCTCTCTTTTTTTTTTCAATTTTTTATTTTTTAAAAGATACTTAGATTACATAAATGTTACACAAAAAATATAGGAATTCCCATATGCCCCACTTCCCATACCTCCCACAACCTCCTACTTAAACATCCTTCATCAGTGTGGCATATTCATTGCAATTGATAAACACATCCTGGGGCTTTGCCATTAAGCATGGACCATAGTTCACATTGTAGTCCACACTCTCTCCCACACAGTTCTGCATGTTATGTGATGATATAAAATGGCCTATATCTGTCATTGCAATGTCACTCAGGACAATGCCCAAGTCCCCAAAAAAGCCCCTGTATTACAACTGTTTTCCCTCTCCCTGCCCTCAGAGCCTCCAGTGGCCACTGGCTCCACATTAATGTTGTAATTTCTTCCATTGCTAGAATCACAATACATCTATAGCAGAATACCAGTAATTCCACTCTAGTCCATAGCTTTTCCCCCAATCCTGAGGATTCTGGGATGGTGATGTCTACTCCACCTCTAATTGAGAGGGGGCTTATATCCCATGGGGAAGATGGATGGGACTATTCTGCCTGCAGCTGCAGACTCTCTCCATTCCCTGGGACGGCCGTTTTCCATCATCATCTCCCCGCCAGTTGTCCTGGGTGAATCCAATGAGGTGTAGAGTAGGTGTTGCAGCTCCACCAAGGTTCCAGGCCCAGCTGGCACACGGACAGCCCAAAGACTTGAGTCTCTGGATGTACACCTACAAACTCCAGCACCAAGTAGAGGTTTAAATAGAAGGGACAGATGAGCCATGTGCAGGGAAGACATAATTGTTCCAACTCTGTCACTCTCAGAAGCACAAACTCCTAAGTAGGGCCCACTGGCAAGGCACCAAACTCCGGAGCTATCTGCCCTGACCATAGGACCTGGGTGTCTCCAGAGCCTGAGGATACTCTTTAATCATTAGTTAAAAATGTTTCACAACAATGCAAGATATTGGTGGTAGGGTGAGGTATGAGAGCCCTGTATGATGTTATGTATGTTTGTTTTGTAAGTTCACAACTATTACTATACACTTATTGTTTATGTATGTTCATGTATGAGTGATATACTTCAATAAATTTTACAAAAATACATATAATATAAATTAATAAGGAGGGAAACCTTGGCAAGTAGAGTATTCATTTTTTAAAATGCAAAGCTCCTGGACTTTGGCTGTGGATTTCATGTTTCTTCCTATCCAGATCTCATGACTCCCAGTCCAATAAACTTTGCTCCAAATTTTACATCAAGGAGATATCAGATAACAAGTAATATTATTTTCACAAATTAGAGCCCTTAGGAAAGAAGGCTTAAGAAAAGTCAATCTGAATTCCAATTTTTAATAGGTTTTATAATCATGGAACCATGCACAGGTGGCTATCCTCCTGAATAAACTGTTCAGAGTGACCTCAAATTTCTTATCATGGCCAGCTCTGGCATTGGTAAAGTAGTGGTATGAATAGAATGTCCCCAAGAGTTCCATTGTCAGGGCTCTTTAGCAGGTCCAGGAATGTTGAGTGAGCCTTTCTACTTGCCCCACACATTCCTGAGCAAT
>JAQZBX010036179.1:0-24276 GCA_029593785.1 Cabassous unicinctus
ATGTGTGGTTTTTTTTTGTTTTTTTTTTTTGGTTGTTTGTATTTCTAGTTTGGAAAATGTCTATTCAAGTCTTTTGCCTTGAATAGACCTGCATCATTTTTCAACTGAATCATTTGTCTTTATATTGTTGAGTTGTAGCACCATTTTATATATTATGGGTATTAAACCCTTATCAGATATGTGATTTCCAAATATTTTCTCCCATTGAGATATTTGCCTGTACACCCATTTGACAAAGTCTTTTGAGGTGCAAAAGTGCTTAATTTTGAGGTGGTTCTAGTTATCTATATTTTCTTTTTTTGTTCATACTTTGGGTGTAATGTCCAAGAAACCACCACCTACCACAAATTCTTTTAGATATTTCCCTACATTTTCTTCTAGTTGTTTTATAGTCCTGGCTTTTATATTTAGGTTTTTGATCCATTTTGGATTGATTCTTGTGTAGGGAGTGAGATGGGGGTCTTCCTGCATTCTTTTGGTTATGGATATCCAGTTCTCCCAGCACCATTTGTTGAAAAGACTGTTTTGTCCCATTAGCAAGGATTTTGTAGTTTGTTGAAAACTGCTTGATCATAGAGATAAAAGTTCATTTTTGGACTCTCAATTCTATTCCATTGGTATTTATCTTTTTGTCAATACCCTGCTATATACTATATACCTGCTATAAACTCATTAGTGGTATTGCCTGACTTGACTAATGTAGCTTTGAAATGTTTCAAGGTCAGGCAGTGAAATTCCTCCCACATTGCTCAGCTTTTTGAGAATGTTTTTTTGCTATTCAGGTGAACTTTCCCTTCCAAAGAATTTGGTAATTGCCTTTTCTAATTCTGTAAAGTAGACTGTTGAAATTTAGATTGTTATTGCATTCAATGTATAAATAAATTTGTGTAGGATGGATATCTTCATGACATTTAGTCTTCCAATCCACAAACATGGAATGTCTTTCCTTTTGTTTAGGTCTTCATTGATTTCTTTTAGCATTGTTTTGTATTTCTCTGCATATAGGTCTTGTGCTTCTTTGGTTAAATTGATTCCTAGGTATTTGAGTCTTTTTGTTGCTATTGTAAATGTGTTTTTCCCCTGATTTCCTCCTTGGATTGTTCAATACTAGTGTAAAAAAACAATATTTTTTTATTTTTAAAACTTATTTACTTAATTTTTCTTTATTTATACCCCCTTCCCACAGATGGTTCTCTTGTCTGTCTGCTCATTCTTTGCTTTCCTTCCCCAGGAGGCACTAGGAACTGAACCTAGGACTTCCCACATGAGAGAACAGTGCCCAACAGCCTGAGCCACATCCACTCCCTATGGGCTGTGGCATCTCCTGCCTTGTGGCATCAGCTCACTGCAGCAGGAGGTGGTTTCTGCTCATCTTCTTTTAAAAAGCACTGGGACCCAAACCCAGGACTTCCCATGTAGTAGGTGGGCACTCAAATGGTTGAGCCACATCCACTTCCCAAAAACATTGTTGATTATTGTGTGTAATTTTGTATCCCACCACTTTGCTGAACTCATTTATTTGACCAAGTAGCTTTGTTTTAGACATTTCAGAAATTTCTAAATATTGGATTAAGTCATCCATGAATAATGGGAATTGTACTTCCTCTTTTCCTATTTGGATGACATTTATTTATTTTTTCTTGTCAAATTCTTCTAGCTAGAACATCTAGCCCAATATTGAATAACAGTGCTGACACTGGCCATCCTTGTCTTATTCCTAATCTTAGAGGGAAATCTTTTAAGCTTTCCCCATTAAGTACAATATTGGCCGTGGGTTTTTCATATATTCCCTTTATCATATTGAGGAATTTTCCTTCTATATCTATCTTTCAAAGTGTTTTTATCAAGAAAGGATGCTGGATTTTGTCAAATTCTTTTCCTGCCTCGAACTGGATGACCGTGTGTGTGTGTGTGTTACTTCAATTTGTTAATGTATTATATTACATTGATTTTCTTATGTTGAACCAACCTTGAATACCAGGCATAAATCCCCCTTGGTTGTGGTATATAATTATTTTGATATCCTGTTGGATTTTATTTGCATGTATTTTGTCAAGAATTTTTCCATCTATGTTCATTAGAGAGATTGATTTTTTTAAAGTTTTATTGAAGTTATCATTCATACATGAACATACATAAACAATAAATGTATAGTGAAAGTTGTGAACTTACAAAACAAACACACATAGCATCATACAGGGCTCCCGTACATCACCCCACCACCAATACCTTGCATTGTTGTGAAACATTGGTTAGAAACTATGAAATATGGCCAAAATATTACTACAGTACTAATTATAGTCAATACCTTACATTTGCTGTATTTTTCCCCGAACCGACCCTATTATTATCTTTTTATTTATTTACTTTTATCCATTTTTACCCCCTCCTCATTTTTGCTGTTTCTGTGTCCATTCCCTGGGCAATTTTCTGTGTCTGATTCTTCCCGTCTCCTCTCAACCTTCTCCTCCTGTCTTCACTGGGATTCGATCCTCAGAACCTCCAATGTGGGAGAGAGGCATCCTCCTACCTGCGCCAACTTAATTCCTGGTTTTTCAGTGCATCTCATCTTGGCTCTCCTTTGTGTCACTCTCCTGTTATGTCATGATCTTCCTGTGTGTCTCAGCGGGGCCTAGCATTGCTCCCTCTCATGGGGCCTCGGAGGCTCACCCGATCGAGGGGCCTGACAGCACACCCACACATGGGGCCTGGGGGTCTCACCTGCTTGCGGGGCCTGATGACACAACTGCACACAGGGCCTGGAGGCCCACATGACTTCAAGATTTTTATTTTTTTAAATTTTTACTGGGAAGTCCCAGGGTTGGAACCCTGGTCCTTCCATATGGGAGATGGACATCCAACCATTTGAGCCACATCTGTTCCCTGCAGTATCTCTTAAGGTTGACCAAAGATACCTAGAGGTACAGTCATTTCCCATACAGGATGGTCATATAATAAATCAGACTTGGTTTATCACCAGCATTCTAAAAACCCAACCTAGGGAGAAAAACTAAGTCTGGGGACCCATGCATGGTTTCTAATATAGCAAATGTTTAGCCTACCCTGATTATCACAAAATCTGGACAGCGAGAATATTTGCAGTAGAGAGATTGATTTTTAATTTTCTTTTCTTGTAGTATCTATTTCTGGCTTTGGTATTAGGGTGATGTTGGCTTCCTAAAATGTATTAGGTAATTTTCCCTACTCTTAAATTTTTTGGAAGAGTTTAAGCAGTATTGGTGTTAATTGTTCTTGAAATGTTTGGTAAAATTCACCTTTGAAGCCATCTGGTCCTGAACTTTTCTCTGTTAGAAGATTTTTGATGATGGATTCAATATCTTTTAATGCGATTTAAATGTGTTCTTGTATTTCTTGTGTGTCAGTGTAGGTTGTTTGTGCATTTCTAGGAATTTATCCATTTCATCTTGGTTGTCTAGTTTGTTGGCATATAGTTCTTTATAATATCCTCTTATGATCCTTTTTATTTTTATGGGGTCAGTTGTAACTTCACCCCTTTCATTTCCGAATTTGTTTCTTTACATCTTCTCTCTTTTTTTTCTGTTAGTCTAGCTAAGGGTTTGTCAATTTTATTGATTTTCTCAAAGAACCAGTTTTTGGTTTTGTTGAGTTTCTCTATTACTATTTGCTCTCAATTCCATTTATTTCTGCTTTAATCATTATTCTTTTTCTTTCCTTTTGCTTTTTTTGGGATGGGTTTGCTCTTCTTTTTCTAGTTTCTCTAGTTTTTCAGTTAGATCTTTGATTTTAGCTATTTCTTCATTTTTCATAAAGGCATTTAGGGCTATAAATTTTCCTCTCACCACTGCCTTTGCTGTATCCCATAAGTTTTGATAAGCTGTGTTCTCATTTTCATTGTCTCAATATACTTGCTGATTCCACTTACAATTTCTTCTTTGAACCACTGATTATTTAGGAGTATGTTATTCAGCTTCCATACATTTGCAAATTTATCTCTTTTCTCTATTATTGATTTCCAGTTCCATTCCATTTTGATCTGAGAGGTGCTTTGTATAATGTCAGTACTTTTACATTTATTGAGATCTGTTTTGTGAGATAACATGTGGTCTACCCTGGAGAAAGATACGTGAGACTTGAGAAGAACGTATAACCTGCTGAGTTTGGGTGCAATATTCCATATATGTCTGTTAGGTCTAACTCATTTATCATATTATTCGAGTTCTTTGTTTCCTTGCTGATCTTCTGTCTAGTTCTATGTAATGATAATAATGACTGATACAGGCCCTTATACCTTTTGTCAAAACCTGTAAAATTGCATGGGGCAAGGTGTGAACTAGAATGTAAACTATAGTTCATGGTTAGTAGCAATGTTTCAGTATGTCGTCATCAATTGTAACAAATATATCACACTAATCAAAGATATTGTTAATGGGGAAAGTTTGGGAGGGGAATCAGGTGCAGTCTATGGGGCTCCCCCTACATTTTTGATGTATAATTTATGTTATCTAAAGCTTATCTAAAAATAAAAAAAGTGAAAAATAAAATAAAAATTAAAAATTAAAATAAAAAAGTCTTCTTCAGAAGGAGAAGAAATAGGAAATGGTGAAGAAAGAGTAATTGAGGAAATAATGGCTGAAAATTTCCCAGCTCTCATGAAAGAAATGTACTTACATGACCAAGAAGTGACGCATACACCAATCAGAATAAATCTCAATAGACTTTCTCCAATACAAACACTATGCAGAATGTTAGATGTCAAAGATAAAGAGAAAATTCTGAGAGCAGCAAGAGAGAGGAAAACTTTCACATACAAGGGACACCCAGTAGATTTCTTATCAGAAACCAAGAAGATGAGAGGACAGAGGTATGATACAATTAGGATACTGAAAGAGAAAAACTGCCATACAAGAATTCTTTATATGGCAAAATTGTTCCTGAAATATGAAAGTAAATTTAAAATATTCACAAACAAACAGAAACTAAGAGAGTTCATAAAAAAGAATCTGCCTTTGCAGGAAATATTAAAGGGAAACTGACAGTCTGAAAGAAAAAGACAGGAGAGAGTGGCTTGGAGGAGAGTTTAGAAGAAAAGAATAGCAGAAAGAATAACCAAAAGAATAAAAAGACAGAAAAAATAAGCTTTGACATATGAAAAAAAAAGAATGAAATAGTAGAAGTAATGCATTTTCAGAATATCATTGAATGTGAATGGATTAAACTCCTCAATCAAAAGATTTAGCCTCACAGAATGAATAAAAACATGAATAATCCACATACTGCCTACAAGAGACACATGTTAGACCAAGGGATAAAAACCAGTTGAAAGGGAAAGGATGGAAAAAGATACACCATGTAATCAATACCAAAAAAGAGCAAGGGTTGTTATACTAATATTGGACAAAACAGACTTTAAATGCAAAAAAGTTATAAAGGATACAGAAGGCCATTATATATTAATAAAAGGAACAATCCACCAGAAAGATATAACAGTCATAAATATCTATACACCTAACCATGGTGCCCCAAAATATATGAAGCAAACTCTGGCAAAACTGAAGTCAGAAATAGACATCTCTACAATAATAGTTGGATAATAATAATAGTTTGATAATAGTTGACAATAGTCAAAATTAGTTGACTATTATTGACAATAGTCAATAATAGTTGACATTGCAATGTCATTCAGAACAAATCCAATATACTGAAAATGCCCCCTGTTACACCTATTTTTCCCTCTCCCTCTCCTCAGAACTTCTGGTGACCACTGCCTTTCTATCAATGATAAAATTTTTCCATTGCTAGAATAATAAGTCTAATTTAGTCCATAGTTGCATTACCACCTTATGTTTATACATTCCTCAATCTTTAGGATTTTGGAAGGGTGATGCATACTCTGCTTCTGATTGAGTGGTCTTAGATCCCATAGGGCATATAGATGGAACTGTCTTGCTTGCAGTGTAAATACTCTGTGGTTTTTTGTTGTTTTTTTTTTTTTTTGGATGAGCATTGTCCATCATCATCATTTTGTTTGTTGTCCTGGGTGAGTCTGATGAACTGAAGAGTGGGTGTTGCAACTCTACTGAGATTCAGGACTCAACCAGCATATGAACAGACCAAAGATTTAAGTCTCTTGTACATATATTTAAAGATTATAATCTTAATTATAGGTTTCAATAAAAAGGGCAGAAGAGCCATGGATAGGGAAATTTAAGAGTCTAACTCTGTTACATTGGGGAAAATATGTGTCAACGTAAGGCCCATTGACAGAGTGCCTAATTCCTGAGATTGTCTGCCCTGCCTCTAGTGTCTAGATGTCTCTAGATCCCACAGGAACACCCTTGCTTAAGGCACTGTCCACTGTGGCAGTCAATGAGCTCCTCCTGAGATGTGCATAAGTTTATACTCTAGAATGACATCCTGACACACTTTGACTCTCTTAGTCATAAAATATCTGTATATAATATTTCCCCTTTTTGACCAAGGTCTTTTTCTAAATGCATCACAAGTTGGCACTTGGTAATAATCCTTTGGTGTCAGGGAAGCTAATCCCCGGAAGTCATGTCCCAAGCCAGGGGGAAGGTAGTGAGTTTATTTGCTGGGTTTGGCTTAGACAGAGGCCACATTCGAGTAACAAGGAGGCTTTCAGGACATAACACTTAGGTAATATATAATACTAGGATAAGATTCAATTTTATAAGCATAATGTCCACAAGTGCAACCATCAATGTCAAGGACCTGGTGTATTTGTCTGCCCTCCTTTGCTACCCATGTATCCCAGGAATTCTTGCTGCTTTATTAGAGAATATAGCAGGACTACCCAGTATTGGAATTCAATATTCTTTTGGTTATTATATGAGTCTATGCCCACTGAAACAACAACCCATGACTGCTTGAACATATTCATATTCTACAAAGGGAATCCCCAGATGCACGTTTCTCCACACATCCCCAACACCAACTCCATGCTAGAGTGATCCTCCCCTGCTACAGTTGTGAATCTTCTGCCTTCCAAAACATCCCCCAAAACTAAGCCAAAAAATAAATGAATAAAAATAATAAAAAAATAAAATAATAAAAACATATAAAATACAATAAAAATAATAAAAAGAAAAAAAAAGGAATTTATATCTTTTATCACCATAGTTAATTTTGTATTTTATGTACAGTGACAATTATTTTTTTATGACCCCCAGTGTCTTAGTTTTGTTTTTGTTTTTGTTTTTTGCTTTATTTTTGAAGAAGCTTTAGGTTACTGAAATGTCAACATAGAAAATAGAAGAGATTCCTCTATACTTCACTCCCTCCCTTTCTCACATTTTCCTCTATTGATAACATCTTACATGAGCATGGTACATTTGTTACAACTGATGGACAAATATTGAAACAGTCCTACTAACCATGGTCAATGGTTTACATTATGGATTACATTTTGTACCATACACATTTATAAGTTTTGAAAAAATTTATAATGGCCTGTATCAGTCATTGCAAAATCATGCAGAACAATTCCAATGCCCAAAAACTGCCCTATATGCCATCTGTTCTATGCTTCCCTTCGCTCCCCTTGGAACATAAGGTAACCACTAAGTTTCAACTGAAGAATAAGTTTCATAGTTACATGCATTAATATTGATGGCTTGACATAATGGTCTGTTTTCTTTTATTAGGCATTGTCCCTCAAATTGAGAACATAACAGGACTTCCCTGAATGGGAGTTTAATATATTCTTGTTTATTGTGTGGGTCTCCACCCACTGAGATAACACACTAGGATAAGATGAACATTTTCATATTCCATAAAAGCATGCCCTGGGTGTGTCTTATGCCACAATCCCCACCCTTGATACCTTTCACCAGTAACCCTCACTTGCCATATTTGTCAAAAGAACATTTCCATCATTGTATTTTAACCACAGACCTACAAATCCCCAGAGTTCACAAGTTTCTTCTTCCAGCCCTCTCCGCAGCTCCATGGATAGTCCAGCTCAACACTCCCACCCTGTTGCCCCTCACATCCCTGCACCACTCTCATGCCCATCCACTGCCCAACTACCCCTTCCACCTTATTACAAGTTTTGTCCATATTGAGCATTGGCTCACCACACTCTACTCTTTTTCAATCTCTTGAAATCCTATCATCCAGACTCTAGCTCCGTGGGTCTGTTCAATTTGTTTAAGACATATCAGTGAGGTCATGTAATATTTGTCCTTCATTGACTGGCTTACTTCACTCAACTAAAGTCTTCTAGATCATCCATATTGTCTCGTGTGTAAATACTGCATTCCTTCTTAAAGATGAGTAATATTCCATTGTGTTTATATACTGCAATTTGCTTATCCATTCATATGTTGATGGACATTTGGGTTGCTTCTACATTTTGGCAATAGTGAATAATGCTGCTATGCACATTGTTGTGCATATATCTGTTTAACAACATGTACATATTTTTGTTTTGTGTTATCATTTAACTCCCTGAGCCCCTGCTCAATTTTTTCCACTTACATCTTTCTCTGTTATTTTCTTTCTTTAAATTCAGCTCTTCTTTTCTATCATTTTGAGTCTGCCCTAGTATGCTTTTAAAGTGTTTTTTATCTCACCTAACATGTATTTCATTCCTATGAACTCTGTTACTTTACTATTTAGGTGTTTAGATTCTTCTTTGTGGTCACTCGATGTTTTCTTGGTGTTCTTTATCTCTTTATCCATATTTTCTTTCTACTCATTAATATGATTTTGGAATACTGTGTGACTGTGATTGATTAGTTGTCTCAAATCCTGTGTCTCATCTGGGGCTTTGTTATATTTCTTTGCTTGGGCCATTTCTTACATTTTCTTAGTATGGCTTGTAATTTTTTGCTGATGTCTAGGCATCTGATTATGATGGTGAATTTATTCAGATGCTCAATTTTTCTCTTTTTCATTGGGATTTAGTGACAGGAGTTTGATTCTTGGTTCAACCTGTTTTGAGTCTTTAGGATTGTCCCTGTTAGTTGCTCAAATCTGGGCCCTGGATTCAGTAATTTGTTGCAGACCCACTTCCATAGGCCTTGGGGAAGGAGGCTGTAAAGCCTGGAAAAAAACTCTTATTGACTTATAGTTTCCTCCTGTGCATGTCCTTGGTCCACCAGGAGATGGTGCTTTTTGACAATCCTCTTAGTTCAAAGCCTGGTTGGAGTGTTTGCTGCAACCTGGACTGGATCATGTGAAAGAGGATCCTGCCTGGAGGCTAAGAGCCTTGTAATTCAATCTTTTTCAGAGGCAGTACTCCAACTTTGGTTGGTAACCCCCTCCATTTTCCCAAGTAAGAATTAATTCCTCTCTGTTCTATATCCTCAACAACCAGTCCTGGTCAGTATAGAGGGAAATTGAGAGGGTCAGATCTCTTTAGTCTCGTGCAGACTCCCAAGCCAAAAAATGGTGAGGCCCCGTTCATTCTGGAAGGGTTTATGGGACACAGCAAACCAAATTTGCATAGAAAAGCTGAGTCAGCCTTAGGCTGTGACCCTGTCTCTCCAATTTCCTGAGGAGGTGGATCCCTGGGGCCCCATATGTCTGTAGCCACTGGCCCTCAGGCCTGAGAATTCAAATTGTTTATAGGGTCAGGGAGGATGCCAGCAGTTGGAGCTGCAGCTTTTTACTCATACTTTTGCCGTCATGATTCTTTTCCTTTGCCCTTCTCTTCAGGTCAGTGACGCCTTTATCTGGTGTCAAAAACCCTAACAGAGTTTTTCCACAGTATTTCTATCTGTCCTCTAACTATTTTTCTGGGAGAGAAAAGAACTCATAACATTTTTTGACTTAGCTTATTTTGTATGATATTAAGGTACCCACCCCATCTCTCTTTTGGTAACCAGGTAAATGGAATACTTTTTTTCATCCTTTCACTGTACATCTATCAATATCTTCATCTAAAGTGACTGTCTTGAAGACAGTATATAATTAGAAAATTTGCTTTTATCTCTTGTGCTAAGCTTTGCCTTTTGAGGGAGAGTTTAATAGATTACATTTAAAATAATTTCTGATATGAAAGGACTTATCTGCCAATTTTCTATTGAATTCCTTTATGTGTTATACCTTTTGCTCCACATTTCCTCCACTACTGCCTTCTTTTGCATTTAATTGATTTTTATGCTGTCTGCTTTTTATTCCCTTCTCACTTCTTTTGCATGTTTTAGGTATTTTCTAAGTGGTTAAAATGCGGATTGCAACAAAAATCTTATTCTAAATTTATTAAAAAATCAGTTTGAATACCAGTTTAACTTCTATAGCATAATAAACTGTTCTTACAAAGCTAGTACCTCCTTTATGTTGTTGTTACATCTTTATTCTTTGTGTTCCCAATAGCATGTACATATAATTATTAAAGAATTTGTCTTTTAAATCATGCAGGAAACTAAATGTGGATTTATCAACCAAAAATGCAATTATACTGGTTTTTATATTTTATATTTACCTCTGTAGTTCTCTTTAACAGAAATATCTATTTCTTTTCTTTTCTTTTTTCTTTTTTTTTTATTTTTTTTGCATTATCATTTAGTGTCCTTCCTTTTCAAACTGAAGGATGCCTTTCACCATTTTGCGTGGTAGATTTACTAATAATTAACTCCCTCAGCTTTTCTTTACCTGGGTATTTCTTAATATCCCCTTCAAATTGGAAGGTAAATTTGGTAGATATAGAAATCTTCTTTGACATTTTTTTTTCTTTCAACAAGTTAAATGTCATCTTACTGCCATTCCATATCCATGATTTCCAATGTAAAACTGACTGTTAGTCCTATAGTATCATTTGAAAGTAATAAGCCACTTTCAGTTTTTAAAGATTCTCTCTCTGTTTTTGCCTTTAGACAGCTTTTTTTTTTTTTTTAATATAATGAGCCTCATCGTGGATCTCTTTGAATTATCGTAATTGAAGTTTGTGAAGATTCTTGGATGTGTAGATATAGGTTTTCCTTCAAAGTTTTGAAAATTTGTCCACCATTTGTTCAAATAGTCTCCTTATTCCTTTATGTCTTTTATCTCCTTCTGGGATTCACATAATATGTATGTTGGTTCTCTTGATGGTGTTTCTTGCACAGGTAGCTTAATGTCAGTTATTTCTTATACCTTTTATATTTCTGATCCTCATAATAGATAATTTCAGTTTTCCTTTCTTCTAGTTCACTGATTTGTTCTTCCTGCTCAAATCTGCTGTTGAACCCCTATTGTGAGTTCTCATTTCATTCATTTGAAGCTCCAGAATTTCCATTTTTCCCATTGCTATGGTTTCTATCTCTTTTTACATATTCTAATATTTCCAGCATTAGTTTCCTAGTTTCTTTAGTTATTTGCCAATGGTTTCCTTTCGATAATTGAGCCTATTAGAAAGTTGATTTAAAGTTCTCTCTTATTCCTAGTATGTTCAATGGCCAGGATTCCTCTGGGTTGGTTTCTATCAGTTTATGTTTTTATCTTCATTCTCATTTCAGGAAAAAATGTTTTATGGAATTTTGTGTGGTTATTCCTAAATGTGGAATTGATTAAACATCTGGGAGGTAGCAAGGAAAAGAAGGAAGTCACACAGGACAATTAGAGGAGGTTTATTTTATTGAAAATATAAAATGTTTGTGGAAAGTCCCTGTAAATTATTCCATTAAGTTAACACTTAGGGACACACTAATTCAGTGGAAATCCAAATCAATCACAACTTACTGATAACCTAATTTGTGAAGACATTATATCTCAACTGAAATACCATTGGGTAATAAGAGATGCTAAAATTAATGATATTATTAAAGACAATAGTTATGATATGCCAGGAACTCTTCATTGTGCTTTTATCTATAAAATACTTTTAATACTCACAAACAAGTACAACTTTTATTATCCATGTTTTTTTCTGGGTACTGAAATACAGAAACACATTGTGTAAGCCAATGTATTTGAACCAAAAGCTTCTGGCACCAGCGTCTCTGATTTTAATCACAATGCTCCATTGTTTTTCTGTGGCATATCACCCAGAGAATGTGCTTATTTAACATAAGATCTAAAAGGAAATCGTCCAACAGAAGTAGATTAATAGTCTTTAGTTGAGGACCTCTGATGCAAAATTAAAATAAGAGTGTATCATGTATGATAGGAAAAAATTATTCAATTTCACTTTTAAAAAACCAACGTATTTAAGTGTAAATATTTTATTCACTTTTCTATTAAGTAGGCATAATGGCATTGGCTCTGTAGCCAAATTAACCAGTTCAAATCATGGCTCCCCCATTAAATAACTGTGTGAACTTGGGTAAATTGTCTCACTCACTCAGTCTCATTTTTCTTCTTTAAAATGAGAGTAATTTTAACAAATTCTTCATATGGTTTCATAAATGTTAAACAAGATATTATATATAAAGTGATTAGGACCCTGGGTTATATGGGAAATCTGGATACATCTCACTATGGAATACCACTACAAAGCACTTTCAACTTTTTTCATTTGGCTATTGGCAGAATAAGAGCGCAAAATATATTTCTTGATTTAGAATTAAATACACACTCCATAATATTGCATTCATTTCCCACAGTCTCATTTCCTTAACTATTCTCTAATTTAAGAGTTAGCATTTTCTGATGACAAAGAAGGGCTGTAACTATTGTGACATCATGTATAATGTTACATTAGATTTTCCCACCTTACTTCCAGATATAAGGAATCAGTTCATGACACTCTGGGAAAACTGAGAGGAAAATCAGATAATATTAATAATGAATGCATCTACGCAATCATCTCTTTCAAGGCTTCTGTCACACAAACTAAATAATAAAAGTGATAGAACTATACACTTTTGTTTCTCACTTTCCAAAATCATAAATATTAACCTAGATAGAATTAGACTTCATGACTGATAACTCAGATTTTGGTGGAATTCTAATGTATACAGGGAATGTTTTGCAGAAAAAGGTAATAATCCAAGTAAAAATTTCATGTCACCTTATATACTGTCATCTATATAGATTTCAGTTAGTGGATCAAAGGCAACAGTGATCAATGTGGGAGCCAAGAGAACAGGCCCTGGAGCCAGATAGAAAAGATCAGCCAAATAACAAAATGGCAAATATTATGCCAGTTTCAGAGTTTTTTCTACTTGGATTCAGTAGGCATATAGGGAGGCAGATCATACTATTTCTCATCTTTGTGATCTTGTACATCTTGGCTGTGATTGGGAACTTTGGTCTCATTGTAATTACCAGAACTGACACCCACCTCTATACTCCCATATATTCCTTCCTCCAAATCCATTTCTTGTTGAACATCTGCTATTCTTCCACAATTGCACCCAGGGTTCTGCTGACCTTCTTGAAAGAAGATCACACAGTTTCCTTCTGTGGGTATGCTTCTTAGTTCTTCTTTCTGTCTCTTCTCTGTACCATGGAGGACTTCCTTCTGTATGCTCTGGCCTATGACCACTTCATTGTCAAATATAAACATCTCCTATTTTCTGTTAGCATGTCTCACAGTGTCTGTGTACTTTTTGTGGTGTAGTCCTACTTGTGGGGTGTAGTACATGACATCACTCAAACAACAATGAACCTTAAGTTGTCCTTCTGTGGCTCAAATGAGATCAATGATTTTTTCCTTTGATGCCTCCGCTTGTCCCTACATGTTAAAATACCTTTATAAACCAATTGGTTTTTCTTGGCTTATGTGGCTCCAAAATCATCATTAACATTCTTGATTGTCTTGGTTTCATGTATCTACATCATCTCAACCACGCTGATGATTCATATGGTACAAGGATGCCAGAAAACTTTGTGCACATGTGCCTCCAACCTGACTGAGGTGTGCTTGTATTTTGGTACTGTTTTCTTCATGTATCAACAACCCAGTGCCATTACATCCATGGAGCAAAGTAAGTAGCATCCATCCTTGACACTCTTATCATCCCCATGTTGAACCACCTGATAAAGAGCCCAAGGAACAAAGATGTCAAGCAAGCTCTGAAGAAGAGAAAGCAGAATGTCTCTTGTTGATTTTGGTTGCCATGGGTCACGTGAATCATCCTGTACTTAGCTCAAAATCAGTGGTACTTATGAGATTACATTTTAGCATTATGACATTTTGGAAAGTTTTTGTTCCATTGCTGAAGTATGTAATATAGAAGATAGGAATTTTTCCATTACCCTTTTCTGTCCAATAAGAAATATAAATTGTAGGACTTGTGCTGAATAAAATACAAACTGGAAGAATGGATGATTGGATGGATAAATATTCATGGATATGTTACTTCACATTATAGATCATCTTTAGCTCTGACAAATAATAAAGATAATTTTCTACTACTATTTTAAAAATTTATAGAAATTTGAATACAACTCAACAAAAACAGATGTGAACGCTTCCCAAAGGAAAAGGAACCATAAATATTTTACTTAAACTTTTTATAATTAGCTAAATTAATAATTGATAATTTTCATAATAGAACGAAGATTTAATGAAATAGAAATATTTCATTCTTAAATTCTAAGCAGCTTTCTTAATCTATAATGGGCATGCAATAAATGTGTGAATTTAATGTGTGCAATTTATGTTTGATCTTTATAGGCACTGGTGAAACCATCACCATAATCAAGATAATAAACATTATTCTGATCACACTAAAAGCTTCCTGTTATAATGCTTCATTCATGTCCCTCTCCCAACCCCTTTACTCACCAGGCAACCGCTTGTCACCTTTTCCAAGAGTTTAACATAAATTCAGTTATGCGGTATGTAGTTGTGTTTTTTTAATGTTTTTTTTGTTTGGTTTTATTTTTGGTTTCTTAGTTTCTTTCACTCAGCATAATTTTGGGATTCATCTAAATTGTAGCATGTATCAGTAGCTGATTCCCCTTTATTGCAGAATAATATTGCATTGTTTATGAACTTAAGCTTTCATTACTCTTAGGTAAATACCTTGGAATAGAATAGTTAGATCATATAGTAAGAGATATTTAATCTTTTAAAAACTTTCCATACTAATATTCAAAGAGTTTTTTACTAGTTTTCATTCCTACCACCAGCTTGTTTAAAATTATGGATTCTTCATATCCTCTCTAACATTTGCATACATATTTCTTATTAAAGGTCATTTTAATAAGTACATAGAGATATCACATTGTGGTTTTAACTTGAATTTCGCACATGAGAAATGGTGCTGAAAATATTTTTTTTTGTTTTTATTTGCCATCTGTATATGTTTGGTGAATTGTGTGTTCAAATATAATGCTAATAAATTTTCATTAAATTATTAATTTTCTTATCAATGAGATCTGGGAATATGTTGTGTATTGTGAATGCATGCCTATTCATGAAATATGATTTGAAAATGATTTTTCCTAGGCTTTGGTTTGTCTTACCATTCCCCTAGCAATGTCCTTCTGAGAGTGAAAGTTTTAATTTTGTTTAAATCCAATATAGTAAATGTTTACTAAAATAAATTATTTACTACAGAGTGATATTCTGTTTCCTTACCTAAAATATCTGTGCCTATGATGGGTAGACAATCACTCAATAAATGAGGGAATACTGAATTCCCAGCCTAGAGAGCTCTGCCACATTCTCCAAGGAAGCAGCAACAGTCCCCTGAGTGCAGGGGCAGTGTCTGGCAAAAGAGGATGGCCCACTGATGGGTTCTTGTTATTGATGACTAGCTTTATGAGTCTTTGTTCTTGTAATTGAAACTTGGCCTACTGTTATGGTGTGCCTAAAGGTTGCCATCTGAAAGCCTCCTTGTTGCTTAAATGTGGCCTCTCTCTAAGCCAAACTCAGCATATGAATGAGTTACCTTCCCCTCAACATGGGACATGACTCCCAGGGATAAGCCTCCCTGGCAATGAGGGATTAATACCAAGTGCCATCTGGAAACACGACTGGAAAAAAATCTTGAATAAAGGGGGGAAAATGAAAAGACAAATGAGTTCATGTGGCTAAGAGACTTCAAAGAGAGTTGGGAGGTCATCCCAGAGTTAACGCTTATGCACACCTCAGTACGATCTCATAGAACACCAAAGTGGATATCACCCCACACAGAGGCGCTCCTGAGGGCTCTGGAGACCCCCAAGTCCAATATAAGGGGGGATAGCCCCAGAGATTGATGCCTTATCAGTGGGCTCTTCTTTGGAATCTGTGCTCCTAAGAGTTACAGAATTGGACTCAAATAAGTCCTCCCTGCACATGGTCCATCCGTCCCTTCTATTCAAACCTATATGTGAGGCTGGAGTTTGTAGGTGTACTTCCAAAGACTGGAGCTTCTGGCCTGCCCATGTGCCCCCTGTACCTGGAATCTTGGTGGAGCTGCAACTCGTACTCTATAGCTCAATGGACTCACCCAAGTCACCTGGTGAGGAGATGATGATGGACAATAGCCATCTCAGGGAGTGGAGAGAGCCTGCAGCTGAAGGCAGAATAATCCCATCCACCATATCCATGAAATATAAGCCCCCTCTCACTTGGAGGTGGAGTGGACATCACCATTCCAGTACCCTCAGGATTAGAGGAAGAGCTATGGACTAGAGTGGACTCAATGGTATTCTGTTGTAGACATATTGTGATTCAAGCAATGGAAGAAATTATAACAGTGAGGTGGAGCCAGTGGCCACTAGATGCTTTCAGGGCAGGGAGGGGAAGGGAAGTTGTAACACAGGGGTTTTTTCAGGACTTGGGGATTGTCCTGAGTAACGTTGTGGCGATAGATATAGGCCATTTTACATCAGCATATACCATGCAGAACTGTTTGGGAGAGAGTATGGTCTATGATGTGAACTGTGGTATACGCTTAGTGGCAAAGCCCCAGGATGTGTATATCCATTGCAGGTGATGTGTCACACTAATGAAAGATGTTTATGTGGGATGTTGTGGGAGGTTTGCGAGGTGGGGAACATGGGAATCCCTGTGGTTTTTTGTGTGCCATTTGTGTAATCTAAGCATCTTTTAAAATATATATGAAAAAAAAAACATTTATGTAAGCAAATGCATATATATGTATAAATATTTATATATCATTTTACAAATATTGGTTTTTATTGTTAATAATTTGATTTTGACCCACAATAAAAAAAAAAAAATCTGTGCCTAACATAAGGTCAAAGAGATTTTTGTCTGTGTTTACTTCTACAAGTTTTATAGTTTTTTCTTTATATTTATGTGTATGATCATTTTGAGGTTTTTTTTTATATGATATAAAGTCTAGATTAAAGACCTTTTATTCATATGGGTCCAAATGTTTTAGTGTCATTTCTTGATATACTATCATTTCTCCACTGAATAGTCCTTGTACTTTTGTCAAAAGTCAGTTACACACACACACATACAGGATTGATTTCAGAACTTTTTCCTAGGTGTCATCGATTTGTCTCTCTTTCCTCCAATAACACACTAGCCTGATTAGTCCAGTTTTATAAGTATTACATCAGGTATTTTGCTCCTCCAATTGTTTTCTTATTTTGCAAAGATGTGTTGGCAAATTTAGATTTTTTTCTTTCATTCCTTTATTATTTCTCTTGTGATATTTCTAAATGAATTTTAGGAACAATTTGTCAATTTCAACAAAAAAGCTCTTTTGGGGTTTTGATTGGGATTGATTTTAATCTGTACAATTATTTTAGAATACATGGCATTTTGACAATATTTAGATTTACAAAATATGAACCAAATTTGTGTTTCATGTTATAGAGAACTCTCTAAAATCTCTCAGGATTGTTTTATTGTTCATTACACACGTCTTCACGTTATTTCAGATTAATCCCTAAGTATTTAATGTTTGTGATGCTCTAGTAAATGTTAATTTTTCATACTTTTTTACTTTTTTTTCTGACAGTTCATTGTTAGCAAATAGAAATAAAATTTATTTGTATACATTCACCTTGTGACCTTCAAACTTGCTAAACTCAGTTATTTCTAACAGCTTTTTGGTAATCTCATCAGCTTTCTTAATATAAAATCATACCACCTACAAATATGATATTTTCCTTTCTTTTATAATCTGATGACTTTTTAAGACAATTTATTGAAGTATATCATTCATACATGAACATAAACTATAAGCATTCAGTAAACATTGTGAACTTACAAAAAAAACATGCATAACATCATACAGGGCTCACACACATCACCCCCCACACACACACAAACACCCTGCATTGTTGTGAAACATTTGTTAACAAATCTTGAAGGAGCATCATGAAAGTATTACTACTAACTATATTCCAATCTTCCTCTCCTATACATTTTTTAAAGGATTTATTTATTTATTTACTTTTATCCATTTTTTCTCCCCCCCCTCCCATTTTAGCTGTTTTGGTGTCCATTCGCTGGGCAACTCTCTGTGTCCACTTCCTTCCCTCTCTTCTCATCCTTCTCCTGCTTTCTTCACTGGAATTCAATCCTCGGAACATCCGGTGTGGGGGAGAGGTGTCCTACCTCCTGCGCCACCTTAGTTCCTGTTTTTTCGGTACATCTCATCTTGGCTCTCCCTTGTGTCACTCTCCTGTTATGTCATCATCTTGCTGCATGGCTTGCAGGGCCCAACGGTGCACCCACATGTGGGGACTGTGGGGCTCACCTACACGCAGGGCCCAGTGGTGTGCCCGTGGGCAGGGCCAGGTGGATTACCTGCACAAGGGGCCTGGTGGCCCACACACCTTGTATATTTTTCTATTTTTACTTTTACTGGGAGGTCCCAGGGATTGAACCATGGTCCCTCCATATGGGAGACATATGCCCAACCACCCGAGCCACATCCATCCTCCTGCTATATTTCTTAAGGTTGACCAAAGTTACAGTCTTTTCCCATACAGGATGGTCATATAATAAATCAGGCTTAGTTTATCACCAGCATTCTATAAACCAGACCTAGGGAGAAAAACTAGGTCTGTGGACACATGAATGGTTTCTAATATAGCAAATGTTTAGCCTACCCTGAATATCACAAAATTAGGACTTAGAATATTAGAATATTCGCTGTGATGACTTTTTTTTATTTTTGCATTTAAAGTCTATTAATACATTCTGCCAATCTGTGTCTTTTAATTGGGGAATTTAATCTATTAACATTCAGTATTATTATTGCATATGCAATACTTATTTCAACCATTTTATCCTTTGGTATTTATGAGTCAAAATTTTTTTTGTCTCCCTTTTTACCCTTGTAGTTATCTTTCCTGATTATCTTCATTTCTTTATATTACTCCAAGCCATTCTTTCCTCTTTTCCTTTCAGCTTGCAGGACTCTATTTAGTACTTCTTATAGAGCTAGTCTCTTATGACCAGTTTTCTCAGTTTCTGATTATCTACAAATATTTTAAACTTTCCCTCAGTTTTGAAGAACATTTTTTCTGGATAAATATTTTCTTGCTGGCATTTTTTTCTTTCAGTACCATAAATATATCAGACCACTGCCTTATTGCCTCCATGGTTTCTGATGAGAAATTACCGCTTAGTATTATTATAGAACCCTTCTTTGCAACAAATCTCTTTCTGCTTTCAAAATTCTCTCTTTATCTTTGGCATTTGACATTTTGATAATTATGTATCTCACACGTTTCTTACTCGATCTGTTAGGATTTATTCTGTTTGGAGTAAATTATACTCATTAATGGGTATTTAAGTCTTTAAAGTTGGGACATTTTTGGACATTATTTCTCAAATATTCTTTCTGCCTATTATCCCTCCTTTTCTCCTTCTGGGGTACCATGCACATACATTTGTGTGCTTTGTGCTGTCATTCAAATCCCTGAAGTGCTGCTTAAATTTTTCTATACTTTTCTCATCTGTTTTTCTGTCTACTGTTTTGCTGATTCTTTCTTCTATTAAAATCTGCTGTGTATCCCACTGGTGTATTTTTAAATATATATATATATAATTAGATAAGTTGTTAGTTTACAAAACAATCATGCGTAATATGCAGAATTCCAATACACCACACTTGCACCAACACCTCGCATTGTTTTGAAACATTTGTTACAGATATGAAAGAACATCATCGAAATATTCCAACTTCTGAGTCTCCACTGAAGTTTTATTTTCTTCCCTTAACTGGGCCATATCTTCCTGTTTCTTAGTATGACTTGTAATTTTTTTAGGATGTCTAGACTTCTGATTATCTTGATGAGTTTTTTCTGAAAGTTTCTCCCTCTTTCTTAAGGATTTATTGTTGGTTGGCTTTCTGTTAAACTCTTCTTAGATACTTAGTCCACCTTATTCTAGGGCTTTAGAAGAACCTGTGATGAATTTATCAGATTATTTTTTTTTTGGCTATTCTTCATCTGACACATGCCATGGATATGTGGTGAAATTTTTAAGATTGTACTTTTTGTGTAGTTATTTCAATGCTAGGAGAAAGTTTCCTTTCCTTGGTTCCTTCTTTGGGAATCTTGAACTGTTCATCTTTTCTTTTGCCTCTATAGTGTTTTTCACTCCTTTCATTGTCTCTAGCTGCTTTTGCCTGGAAGGCAAATTGTGGGGTAAAGGTCACCCCAGAAGTGACTATACCAGGCCTGTAGTTCCCAGGCAGAACAAGGCCATGGATCCATGAAAGGGGTGAATACCAGCTTCAAAGGGCCCTGGGGAGAAGATTAAGAAGGCTATCAAAAACCTCTGAGGGGGGTGGATGTGGCTCAAATGGTTGGGCATATGTCTGCCATATGGAGGGACCTGAGTTTGATCCCTGGGACCTCCAGTAAAATTAAAAAAAAAAAAATATATATATATATATATATAGAAGGAACATGTGCCAGGCCCCACTGAGACATGCAGCAAGATGATGATGTAACAGGAGAGAGACACAGGGGAGAGCCAAGATGAGACGATGCACCAAAACACCAGGAACTGAGGTGGCACAAGTGGAAGAATGCCTCTCTCCCACATTGGAGGTCCCCAAATTCAAATCCTGGTGAAGTCTGGAGGAGAAGGATGAGAAGGGAGGGCAGGAAACAGACACAGAGAATTGCTCAGCAAATGGACACCAAAAAAACCCCAGCAAATGGGGGTGTGTGTGCAGATGTTAAAATGGATTAAATAAATTAATTAATTAATGAATCTTTTTTAAAAAACAAAAAACACTCTTAGGTGGGTCCTTATATCTGTTTTCGTCTCCTTCCCAGCAAATGCAACACTTCAGTTAACTTTCCCTGTGGCCATGAGGAAGTACTGTATCTTTAAATCTTCACCAACTATGCCCTTGTCCAAGGTGGGATTGAAACAATGTCTCCTGCTGCTTTTGTCTGGGATGGGTTTAAACAATTGTTCAGAGTCAGGACCCAGGCATGGAAATTTGTTGAGCAAAAGGTCTGATCAGTGATTGGCCGTGGCCATCCCTGCTCTGGTGAAAAAGAGTTTTATGTCCCTTTCTGTCACGAGTGAGCTTTCCAAGGACTGGACCTCAAGGCATTCAGCCATAAGAGTGGGGAATGGGTGCCCATAGACATTGTGTAGAGAGAGCAACTCACTGTTTTTATAACAGTTCATCAGCCTTTTCCTTCTTCTCTTGCCTGGATGCTTTACAGTGTTCTTCCAGGCTCTAGAGGCACAGAACAGTTGTTGCACACAGTTCCTGCATGTTTAATAGCTGTTTTTGGAAGGACTGAGGCCTGGTACTCCCTATCCTGCCATATTACCATCTCTACCTGATTGCTAGTTTGACCCATGGTAATATATCAAATGTAGACTATTTTTAATTACTTTATAATTTCTAACTGGAATTCTTATTAGTAAGTATTTTAATTCCAGAGCAGAGCTTTTTGTTTTGTAGAAACCTGGCTACCTTTGCATGGTCAGGGTACCGCGGCCGTTAAACATATATCACTGGGCAGGCACAATCTGATCCAGTTCTTCTTATGGTTTTATCACATTTGGTTTATATATTTGAATCTACATTCTTAATTGAAGATTATTTTAGAATATTTGTATATAACTTTTAAACTGAAGTTTTACTATTAGAGAGGGTCACTATCTTAAGAATACCTTTTTCTTAATGTCTAAATCTTTTTCGCATGATATGGATTGACTATCTTTTTATCTTTATTTGCCTAGTTTACCATTTTCTGCAGTGACTTTCTTTTTATTTCTTTATTTATTTTAAAGAAACTTTAGATTATATAAATGTTAGATTAAAAAATATAGGGGATTCCTATATGCCTCACTACCTCCCCCTATCACATTTTTCTACATTAGCAACATCCTTCATTAGTGTGATACATTTGTTACAATTGATGAAAACATATTGAAGCATTGTCACTAAGAGTGGATTATAGTTTATGTTATAGTTTACAGTTTGCCCCATGCAATTTTGTAAGTTATGACAAAATATATGGCCTATATCTGTCATTGCAACATCATGCAAGACAATTCCAATGTTCCAAAAATGCCCCCATATTACACCTATTCTTCCTTCATGCTCCCCTCAGAACCTTCAGTGGTCACTGCCTCCACATCAATGGTGAAAGTTCTTCCATTGCTTGAATAACAATAATCTATAGTAGAAAAATAGTAAGCCTACTTTAGTCGACTGTTCATTCCCCAGTCTTGAGGATTTGGGGATTGTGATGCCCACTGTGCTCCTAACTGAGAGGGAGCTTAGATCCCATGGGGAAGATGGATGGAACTATCTACCTTGAAGTTGCAGACACTCTCTGTTCCTTAGGATGGTGGTTGTTCATCATCATCAACTTGTTAGTTGTCCTGGGTGAGTCCAATGAACTGGAGTGTAGGTGTTGCAACTCTGCTGAGATTCAGGGCTCAACTGGCATATGAATGGGCCAAAGATTTAAGTCTCTTGGACATACACCTATCAAGTATAGTACTAACTATCATTTCAAAGGGAAGGGGAAGAAAAGCCATATGTAGGGAAACCAAACTGAATCCAACTGTATCTCTGAGAGCACAATTTCCAAAGGCCCACTGGCAGGGTGCCAAACTCCTGAGCTATGTGCTCAGTCTATAGTGTCTGGATGTCCCTAGACCTCAGAAGCCCCACTATTTGAGGCAATATTTACTGTGGCATTCAACGAGATCCTGCTGAGATGTACATAAGTGTAACCTCTGGAATGACATCCCAACTCACTTTGAAATCACTTAGCCATAAAAACTCATTTGTATTTACCATTCCCCCCTTATGGTCAAGGTTTTCCTAGGAGAAATTCCTAGAAACACAGAATAACCTATACTTACTCTAGAAACAGAATTCCTCACAGAAAAATTAAAAGAGATTGTGTTAGTCATCAAAAAACTCCCAATAAAGAAAAGCCACAGATAAGATGGGTCATAAGTGAATTCTACCAATCTTTCCAAGAAGATTTAATATCAACCCTGTTCAAATATTTCCAAAGTATTGAAGAGGAAGGAACACCACCTAACTCATTCTATGAAGCCAATATTACCCAAATACTTAGTTTTTGGGCTTTGCTGAAATAGTCTTGAGTGAGAAATATCTTCATAACCACAATTACCATGTCAAATATAATTTTAAATAATGATATGAAATTTTGCACATTAGAAGATTCTAAATTAGAAGTTATAAAAATTTTAAGAAATTATCAGCCTGGATATTTAACTTGAATAATTGTTCAAGCCTTTCATTATATATTGAAAATAGGTATTTTGTTGGAAACTTCCAAGAAGATATTTGTGCATTTTAATTTGTTACTATTAACAATTTATTTCATTTAAACATCACTTCCCATGGTAGTTATGTTTAAGATCTTAATTATTTTTCATTTTAGTGACAAAGATCAAGCCTTCATTCATTATTAATTAATGCATGAAACAATTTTGGGAAATATGTTAGTCAGGGTTCTCTCGGGAAACAGAATCAACAGGAGATACCTGTCAAATAATATGAGATTTTACAAGAGTCTCTCACACGACCATGGGGATGCACAAGTCCAGGTTCCGCAGGCAGGCTGCAAACCAGGGGCACTGATGAAAGTCCAATGAAAGGTCCTTGATGAGTTTCTGGGAGAAGTTGGCTGTCCTAAGACGAGATGGGAAATTCTCTCTGAATGTTGAAATCACTTCGCCTTTTAAGGATTCAAATGATTGGATTAAAGCATCATCCATTGCTGATGCAATCTCCCCATTTGATGCAGATGTAATCAGCCATCCATGCAGTAAACTCACTGGTGACTGAAGTCCATAAATGCTCTTGCATCACAATTATCCCAGTGCATGCTGGACCCAACATCTGAACACAATTAACTAGCCGAGTTGACACATTAGCCTAACCATCACAGTCCACCCCTTGTCAGCTCAGCACCCATACATATTACCTTTTTTAAAATTTTATTTTATGCTTACTT
>JAQZBX010036180.1:0-24277 GCA_029593785.1 Cabassous unicinctus
ATTGAGCTGTAGAGTAGGAGTTGCAGCTCCACCAAGATTCCAGGCACAGCTGGCACATAGGCAGGCCAGAGGCTCCAGTCTCTGGAAGTACACCTACAAACTCCAGCCTCACATATAGGTTTGAATAGAAGGGACTGAGGGACCATGTGCAGGGAGGACTTATTTGAGTCCAACTCTGTCACTCTCAGGAGCACAGATTCCAAAGTAGAGCCCACAGATAAGGCACCAATCTCTAGGGCTACCCCCCATTATATAGGACCTGCTTGTCTCCAGAGATCTCAGTAGTCCCTCTGTGTGGGGTAATATCCACTTTGGTGTTCTATGAGATCCTACTGAGATGTGTGTAAGCGTTACCTCTGGGATGACCTCCCGACACTATTTGAAGTCTCTTAGCCACATGAACCCATTTGTCTTTAAATTTTCCCCCTTTTATTCAAGGTCTTTTTCCAGTCATATTGGCAGTTGGCACTTGGTATTAATCTCTCGTTGCCAGGGAGGCTCAGCCTTAGGAGACATGTCCCACATTGGGGGGAAGGTAATGCATTCATATGCTGAGTTTGGCTTAGAGAGAGGCCACATTTGAGCAACAAGGTGGCTCTCAGATGGCAACACTTAGGCACCCCATAACAGTAGGCCAAGTTTCAATTACAAGAGCAAGCACTCATAAGGAAAGTCATCAATAACAAGAACCCAACAGCGAGCATCCTGTTTTGCCTGACACTGCCCCTTCACTCAGGGGACTGTTGCTGCTCCCGTGGAGAATGTGGCAGAACTCTCCAGGCTGGGAATTCAGTATTCCCTCATTTATTGAGTGATTGTTTACCCACCATGACCATGCCCCATCCCTCAATCATTTGAACAATTTTATATATCTTTCATGTATATTCAGATGAACTTACTCCCATGAATCCCCAATCCCAGAAAACCCCACCAATGATCCCCTGCAGCCCCTGTTGTAACCCTACTGTGATCTAAACCTCCTTGAAGATGAAGCTCATATAATAACCAAATACAATTAATAGGAAAATGAAATAATTATGATAACCTTAAATTCAAGAGATAAAATACAACGAAACTTAGAAAAAAAGAACTAAAAATAGAATATAATTGATGGATTGGGACCTTCAAAAAAAAGAAAATGGGAAAAAACAAAAGAATTTTTTAAAATTATTATTTTTTTCTTTTTCCTTTTGTCACTGCATTATCGGATGTCCATTGTGTACCGTGACACCTTCACACTCTCATTCCCCAGTGACTCCCAAGTTTTCATTTAGTTTTCAAAGAAGTTTTAGGTCACAGCAAAGTCTCACACAGAATACTAGAGATTCCCATATACCCAATCTCCCTCTCTTTTCCCCACCCTATATTAAAACTTTTTTTGTGTGTGTGGATGGTAGCATTGTTAAAACTGTTATACAGATAGTGAAACATAGCTAATAAACATTTTTAATGGTTTACAGTATAGTTTACAATTTAGACAGTACAGCTTAATAATTATTGATGATATTTTCCATGTCCTGTGTCCTTTACTGTAAGGTTATGAAAAACATTTTCCATGACCACTAAATACTCCATTTGATCTTTTCTGTTCCTTCCTCCCCATCCCCCGGGGGCATATGACACTCCCTTGTATTGACTCATGGGATGACAAGATACATAATTACATGCCCTGGGTATTCTAGCCTGCCCTTCTTAATCTACCCACCTGATGACCCTGCACCACCAAATCCTGTAATATCACTACCCACCTGTTCTATCCTTCAATATGCAACTATGCTCTATCAATTTACCATAGATTATGTCCATATGGGTGATGGCTCGCAACTTACTCTTCTCTCTCTCTCCCTTGTTAATCTATCTTTCAAACAGTGTTTTTCAGAGACTGCTCACTTTCCTCAATTCAAATCAGTGAGGTCATATAATGTTCATCCTTCAATGCCTGGCTTGCTGCACTCAACATAAGGTCTTCAGGATTCATCCATGTTATTCGATGTGTTAGCACTTTATTCCTTCTAACAGCTGAGTAATATTCCATTGTATGTGTGTATCATATTTTGCTTATCCATTCATCTGTTGAGGGGCACAAGGGCTGATTCCAACTTTTGGCAATTGTGAACAATGCCACTATGAACATTCGTGTGCATATATCTGTTCGTGTCTTTGCTTTCAATTCTTCTGGGTATATACCCAGGAGTGGTATTGCTGGATGGTACAGAAGATCTATTGTTAGTTTTCTGAGGAATCGCCAAACTGTCCTCCACAGTGACTGGATCATTCCACAATCCCACCAGCAGTGGATGAGGGTTCCTATTCCTCCACATTCTCTACAACACTTATATTCTGATGTTTTTTTAATAGCTGCCACTCTGATGGGTGTAAGATGGTATCTCATTGTGGTTTTGATTTGCATTTCCCTAATAGCTAGCGATGTCGAGCATTTTTTCATGTGCTTTTTAGCCATTTGTATTTCTTCCTTGGAGAAGTGTCTTTTCAGGTGACTTGCCCATTTTTTAAATGGGTTGTTTGTCTTTTTATTTTTGAGGTGTAGGATTTCTTTATATATGCAGGATGTTAGGCTCCTATCAGATATATGGCTGCCATATATTTTCTCCCATTGGGTAGGCTGCCTTTTTTATCTTAATAATGTCATTTGAGATGAAAAAGATTTTAATTTTGAGGAGATCCCATTTATCTATTTTTTCTCTTGCTGCTCATGTTTGAAAAGTTCATGAACCGTTTCCTATTACAACGTCCTGTAGATCTTTCCTACATTATCTTCCAAGGTCTTTATGGTTTTGGCTCTTCTATTTAGATCTTTAATTCATCTTGAGTTGATTTTTTAGAAGGTGTGAGATGCTATTCTTCTCTCATTCTTTTGGATATGGATATCCAGTTCTCCATGCACCACTTGTTGAAGAAGTCATTCTCTCCAAAGTGAGTGGGCTTGGTGGCCTTGTCAAATACCACATGACTGTATATGCAAGGATCTATATCAGAACTCTCAATTAAGTTCCATTGGTCAGTAGTTCTATCCTTGTGCAAATACCATGCAGTTTTGAACACTGTAGCTTTGTAGTGTGTTTTAAAGTCAGGTAATGTGATACCGCCATCTTCATTTTGTTTTTCAATATGTGTTTGGCAATTCAGGGTTTTTTACTTCTCCAAATAAATTTTGTGGTTAGTTTTTCCAGTTCCTTAAAAAATACAGTGTTGATTTTTATTAGGATTGCATTAAATCTGTAGATTACTTTGGGTAACATGGATATCTTGATGATGTTTAGTCTTCCTATCAATGAACAGGGAATATCTTTCCATTTATTTAAGTCTTCTTTGATTTCCTTTAACAGTTTTGTGTAGTTTTCTGCATATAAGTCCTTTACATCTTTAGTTACATTTATTCCTATGTATTTGATACTTTTAGTTACTATTGTAAATGGTATTTTTTTCTTTATTTCCTCCTCAGGTTCCTTGTTACTGGTGTACAGAAATGCTACTGATTTTTGAGCATTGATCTTATTGTCTGCAACATTACTGTACTCCTTTAGAAGTTTTAGAAACTTTGTTGTAGATTTCTCAGGGCTTTCTATGTATAGGATCATGTCATCTGCAAATAATGAAATTTTTACTTATTCTTTTCCAATTTGGATGCCTTTTATGTCCTTTTATTGCCTCAGTGCTGGAGCAAGTACTTCTAAGACAATGTTAAATAGGAGTGGTGATAGTGGGCATCCTTGTCTTGCTCCCAATCTCAGCGGGAAGGCTTTTAGGATTTCACCATTGAAGATGGAATTAGCTTTGGGTTTTTCATATATACCCTTTATCATATTCAGAAAATTTCATTCTATTCCTATCTTTTGCAGTGTTTTTATCAGGAAAATGTGCTGTATTTGTTGAATGCTTTTTCTGCATCTATAGGGATGGTCATGTGATTTTTTTTCTTTCAATCTGTTTATGTGGTGTGCTACATTGATTGATTTTCTTATATTGAACCATCCTTGCATACCCAGGATGAAACCCACGTGGTCATGGTGTATAATACTTTTGATATGTTGTTGAATGCAATTAGCAAGTATTTTGTTGAGGATTTTAGCATCTAGGTTCATTAGAAAAATTGGTCTGTAATTTTCCTTTCTTGTGGTATCTTTGTTTGGTTTTGGTATAAGTTTATATTGCCATCGTAGAATGAGTTAGGCAATATTCCTTCTACTTCTATTTTTTGGAAGAGCTTAAGCAGAATCGGTGTTAGCTCTTTCCAGAATGTTTGGTAGAATTCAGCTGTGAAGCCATCTGGTCCTGGGCTCTTCTTAGTTGGGAGGTTTTTCATGAATGAATCTATCTCTGGACTTGTAATTGGACTGTTGATTTCAACAATTTCTTCTTTCCTCAATGTAGGCTGTTTGCAAGTTTCTAGAAACTTGTCCATTTCCTCTAAATTATCATTCTTGTTGGCATATAATTTTTCAAAGTATCCTCTTATGATACTCTTTATTTCTGTGGGTCAGTAGTGATAGCCCCATGCTCATTCCTTATTTTCTGTATTTGCATCTGTTCTCTCTTTTTCTTTGTTAGCCTGCCTCATGGTTTGTCAATTTTATTACTATTCTCGAAGAAATAGCTTTTGGTTTTGTTTATTGTTTCTAGTGCTTACTTATTCTCTATTTCATTTAATTTTGCTCTAATCTTTGTTATTTCCTTCTTTCTACTTGCCTTTGGTTTAATTTTTGGTTGTTTTTCCAATTCCTCCACGTGTGCAGTTATGCCTTCAATTTTAGCTCTTTCTTCTTTTTTGATATATGTATTTATGGCTATGAACTTCTCTCTCAGGACTGATTTCACTGCATCCCATAGGTTTTGATATGTTGTGTTTTCATTTTCATTAATTTCAATGTAGTTACTGATTTCTTTTGAGATTTCCTCCTTGACCCACTGTTTGTATAAGACTGTGTTTTTTAACTTCCAACTGTGCCTAACCTGTTTCTCTGGCATTTAGTTATGTCCAATGTCATTCCATTGTGGTCAGAAAAATAACTGTATAATCTCAATCTTTCTGAATTCATTGAGATTTGTTCTCTGGCCTAGCATGTGGTCTATCTTGGAGTATGATCCATGTGCACTCGAGAAGAAAGTAAATTCTGCTGTATTTGGGTGTAGTGTTCTGTATTTGCCTATTAAGTCCAGGTCCTCTAATATATTGTTGAGAGTCTTTGTTTCTTCATTGATTCTCTGTCGAGATGTTCTGTCTAATGATGATAATGGTGTATTAAAGTACCCTGCTATAACTGTTTCTTACTTCATCCATTTTTCTTTGGTTTTATGTATATCATATATTGTTTTGCTTCTGTTTTTGTCTTTTTAATTGTTTTTAAACTCTCCTCCAACTCTCTCTCCGTTCTTTTTTCCTTTCAGCTTGTAGAACTTCCTTTAGTATTTCTTGAAATGCAGGTTTCTTATTGGCATACTCTCTTAATTTCTGATTATCTGTGAATATTTTGAATACTCCATCATTTTTGAATGCCAGTTTTGCTGCATAGAGAATTCATGGCTGGAAGTTTTTTTTTCTATTACTTTGACTGTATCATACCACTGTCTTCTTGCTTCCATGGTTTCAGCTGAGAAATCAGCGCTTAATCCTATTGTGCTTCCCTTGTATGTGATGCTTCTCTTTTCTCTTGCTGCCTTGAGTATTTTCTCTTTGTCTTGAACATTGGACATTTTGACAAGTATATATCCTGGAGTTGGGCTGTTAGGATTTATAATGTTTGGGGTGCGCTGTGCTTCTGGGATCTGCACATCTGCACATCTGCATATGTTTGTGCATTTTGTGTTGTCGGTTAAATCCCTGAGTCCCTGCTGCATTTTTTTCTACCTTTTTGTCTGTCTTTTCTATTGTCTGTTTGATTTCAGATATATTGTCTTCCACATCACTAATTCTTTCTTCTGATTGTTCAAATCTGCTGTTATGTGAATCCAACAACTTTCTGATTTCTTGGATTTTGCCATTGATCTCCATCATATCCGTTATCTTTTTGTGCATGTTTACAATTTCTTCAGTATGTTCTTCCAGTGTCTTCTTTATATCCTTAATCTCTTTCTTCACTTCTTTAAATTGGTCCATGATATTTGTTTGGTAAACTTTGATTAGCTCTTCAATGGTCTGCCTCTCTTCCTGGCTTTTAGTTTGTTCATTGGACTGGTACATGTTTTCCTGTTTCTCAGTGTGGTTTGTAATTTCTTGTTGCACTCCAGTCATCATTTTATCTTGATGGGTTTATTCAGTTGATTTTGCTTTTCTCTCTGCTCTAGTGTTTTATTTAGCTGGTGGTTCTGTGTGTGTGTTAAGTTTTCCCTTTGAAACTTTTTCTTCTTATTTTATTTCCTTGCTTCTTTCTATGTTCCCTTGGAGGCAAAAGATTAAAGGCACAGCAATAAAAATATGTGAGAAAGGAAGAAGGATATTAGTAATATTGATAAAAGTTAGAAGAGGGGCCAAAGAAGACTTAATGAAATGAATATTTAACTCATGTAGGCAGTGTAAAATATAGGAAAAAAAATGGAGTACCTGCAATGGACTGGGAAATGAAATAAAGGAATATATATTTAATGATTTAGAAGGCTAGAGTTATGAGGAGGGAGTGAAGGAGTAAAGAAAGAGCAGAAAGAAAAAAGTTAATATTAATAAAAAAATAATAAAACAAAATAGATAGAATAGGAATTGACACACTTAAGTTGTGGGCATATGGAAAAACGTGGTATATAAGAGCCATAACAGAAAGCAGAATGCAGAAAGATGAAGGAAGGATAAGAGATAGTTCAGAATACAAAATCAATATAGACAAAGAATGGGAAATCACTAAAGAAGCACAGCAAAGAAAACACAATCTAGCAGCACCTAATTAAAAAAAAATGAAAGATAAAAAGAAGGGAGTAGGAAAGAGGAAAGAAAAGCAAGAGACAACAAATAAACAGAGAAAAAACAAACAACCACATAGGCAAGCAGTCAAACAAAGCTAAGGAGAATCAGTGTTCCTACTACGGTCCTTGTGGATCCTCTCAGCATGCTTGTGTTTATCAATATATTTCCCCGCAGGGTTCTATCTGCAGGTTTTGAAGCAGCTTTTAACTATTAAACTAAGTTAAAAAGAAGAATTCATTTTTCATTTTTTAAAGTGACTGTCTCTTTTTTGGTGTTGTTGAAATACAGGATCCAAAATAAGTCCTCTTCTAGACCACCCCCTTCACTGAGGGGACCCTAACTAGACTTGTGGAAACTAATCAAGCACTTCCAATTTCCTGGACTCCCCAGGGGAGCTGAAGTTCTGATGCTAGTCAGTGCAGAATGATAAAAATGGCTGACTCTGCCCCTTCTGGTGCTGAGCCTCAGGGTCACCGGGCTGCTGGGTAAATCAGATTTCCTCAGCAGATTCGCCTTTCCCCTCAGCCTGGCACTGCTTCAAGTCAGCTTATCTGCTCCCCAAAGTTATGAAGTGTTCCAGGTCGCCAAATCAACTGTAAAGAATCCCTTCTCTGCCTTCTGTCAGAACTCTCCTTCTCTCGGAGAGTGCTCCCTCTCCCTATCTGGTGTGGTTTGGGGCTTATCCCTGGGAAGCTAGGTAAATCAATTCCATCAGAGTTACCCCTCCCCTCTGCCAGGTGATGATTCAATCCAGCTGTTTTGTTCACCCAAGCTGCAAGGGGTTCCAGGCAGCCAAATCCACAGAAAAGAAAGCTCTCACCCCTTTGCCAGAGCCCTCCCTCTCTCAGAGAATGATCCCTCTCATGGAGCCCTGCCACCCAGTTGCCAGTCCAGGCATCATGGCTCAAACTGGCTTTTTTTCCCCTAAAGGTGGGGCTCAGCCATCTGTGTTAACCACCACAGGCAGACTAAAAACTGACAAAACTTTACCGATCAGTCCACGCCTTTGATCTCTGCAGATAGATGTCCCAAGCTTCTTGCTCTGTGAAACCACAGCACAGACCCCCAGGCAGGACACTGTCCACAATCTGCCGTGCTCAGGGGGCTCTCAGCAAGTGCCCTCCTAAACCGACGCCATCTTGCCCTCTCGACAACAAATCTTAGAGTAATCCTACTTAATTTTAAGAGCTTTATATAAATAAATTTGAATGATTTTAGCTCCACTGAAAGGAAAAATGAGGGAGAAAGACTTATAGTTTTGAAAACAAATTGTAAATGCCTTGGTGCTGAAATTATAAATAATGAATATAAAATATTTTAATACTAATGTTCAGGTTTAATATATGTGAAGTGAGAAATTATAGTGTGATTTGAAGGAATGGATTAAGAGCTTCTTTTCAATAGTTTTTTCTTAGCTTATCAATGATGCTTGAAATTCTACCAGTAAAGAGTAATTTATCTGTTAACGTTTAACATTTATTAACATAGAAATTTTAAAAGACGTTGTATTATATTACTTTATAATAATGAGAAGAAGCAGAGAGTGAAAATATTGGGAAAGAAGATGAGAAAAGCTTATCTATGTTACTAAGACTAGCAACATAGACACATAAATTGGGATGTATTTTTAGGAAGATTGATTAGGAAGAATTGAACAATTTGTATACCTGAATCAAAAAAAAGCCAATTTATTGAAGTGGGTATGAGAAGGATGGATCTCTAACAATCAAAACTAATTCCCAAATGCCAAATACCTCCTGAAAGTGAAATACATGCTGTTAGTTATTTTAAAATTAGAGATTCGCAGAAAACCATGCAGAAAGTACAGTTCTCATATACCCCACTCACACATATAGTTTTCCTTGTTATGGACAGTTTGAATTAGTGTGGCACTTGTGTACATATTTGTTTTTCTTATGTCTGACATAATGTGTTGAAAAATAGAGACTTTTCTTGTTATTCCATTAGATGACTATGAAGTATAATCCTTCATTTATAAAATTAGGATGGACATTCTTTACCATTCCAATGAATTTAAAATATCTTTATAAATCTATAATCTTAGTTCTCCCACTGAAATTCAACATTATAGGAATGTGTTTTAGGACCTGGTAGAATAATGGATTTTCAGCCAAGATGATTTCTCCTAATTTACAGGAATGAGGAAATTGTAGTGATAATTAAGAACACATACTTGGAATATATTTTTTCACTAGAATTGGAAATCCATCTTGAATGATAAGGAAAATAGCAAAGGAAAAATTTTCAGAGCCAAATACACAGGTTTATCTGCACTTACAAGACTTGACTAATATGCATTATGATAAGAAAAACATTTCTAAAAGTTCAAAATTGAGCATCAGAATAGCTCAGGTAGGGCAAAGGTCTCTTGCAAGATACAGTAGAAAGCAAAAAAGAAGTCTAAGGGAGCCACTTTGAAGACCTCTGCAGGCCAAGGAAGTGCCACACACATCCTCCAGGAGGGATTGGGGATGCAGAGATGGAGAAGCCAGAGGGAAAACCGTGAGTTGCTACCATTGCATTTGGGAACATCACCCAGCCCCCACACCTTAGATGAGCAGGCTTAGTAAAACTTACAGCTGAGTAATTAGGAGAGAGGGCAAAAGAAGGGATTCTTCCTGGGAAAAGGGAGGGTGCAGCAGAGGGATGACTGTGGTTTATCATTGATAAATGTAATTACCATAACTTGCTAGCTCTGAAAAGATAGTGGAAATTGAAGGATTCATCTAGGTGGAAGGTTTTGCTGAGGAGCACCATTTGTTGGCAAACCAGGAAGTGAAGGAAGACAGACTGGTCTCTTCCAATTCTTTCCCAGGCACAAAAGATCTGGTTGGACCCCATTAGCAGCTCCCTATCCCAGTTTTAATATCCTAAACAGGTAAATATTATACTTTTTTAAAAAAGTAAAATTAATATCAAGTAAAAGCTGTAAAATAAAAACACTAGGCAATAGACAGAAATTGATAAAAGGAATAAATTCATCACCATAAGCTGGTGCCTAGGTATCACCAAATGAAAGCAACCCATTCTAAGAAATAGGAAGGTATGGGCCAGTCAAATGAACAATCCAAGAATGGAGATTAATCTCAGGATTTAAGAAAATAAGTGGTGGCCAAACAAAACTGCTTAATCAATTAAAGAACTGAAGGAAAATATTGCTGAAGAGATAAATGATATTAAGGTGACATTATATGAGCATAAAGAAGAATTTGAAAGCCTGCAAAAAAGAATAATAGCTGATGAAAATGAAAGATAAAATGGATGAGATTAAAAATATATTTAAGGCTTGGAAAGCAGATTTGAAATGTTAAAAGAAAAATTATTTCAAAGACAGAATACTAGAAACTGAAACACTAACAGAAGAGAAAGAAGAAAGTATGAAAAAATTGAACAGGGTTTCAGGGAACTGAATGAAAATATGAAATACACAAACATATATGTTATAGGGGTCCCATAAAGAGAAAAGAAAGGAAAAGAGGTTGAAAGAATACTTGAATAAATAAAGATTAAGAATTTTACAACCATTATGAAAGACATTAATAACAATATTCAAGAACAACATATCTGAAAAAGAGTAAATCCTAACAGACCTTCTCCAAAACATATACTATTTAGATTGTCAATGGCCAAAGATAAGAGATTTTGAAAGCAGCAAGAGAAAAGCAATGTATTATTTAAATGTGAGCTTCAATAATGCTAAGTGCCAATCCCTCTTCAGAAACTACAGAGGTGAGAGGCAGTGGTTTTAAGGTAGTGAAAGAGAAAACTTGACATAAAAAAATTCTTTATCTGACAAAACAATCATTTAGAATTGACGGCAAGTTTAAAGTTTTACAGACAAACAAAACCTGAGAGAGTATGTTTCCAAAAGACTGAATCTAAAAGAGATATTAAAGGGTGTATTACAGCTTAGCAGAAAAGACAAGTGAGAGAGCCTGGAAAAGAGTGTAGAAATGAAGAACATAAGTAAGAGAAATTGAAACGGTGAAAAGACAGACAATAGTAAGAAATGACAACAGAAAGTCAAGGGATAAAATTGATAAAGTAAGTAAAATCTTTATAGTAGTAACACTGAATGATAATGGCTTGAACTCCCCAATTAAAAGACATAGATTGATAAAATAGATAAAATATATGAGCCATCAATTTGTTGTCTATAAGAAACTAAACTTAGATGCAAGGACACAAGCAGGCTTAAATTGAAAGGTTTAAAAAAGGTATTCCATAGTAATAGCAATTGAAATAGAGGGTGTGTATCAATACTAATATCATATAAAAAAGATTTTAAATCAAAACTCTTATAAGAGATGAAGTAGGTAACTACATATTAATAAAAGGGAAAATTCACCAAGAAGAAATATCAATAAAAAATATTTATGTACCTAACATAGATGCCCCAAAATTACCAGAGTTCTGCAAAGTATTTTACAATTGTTACTTTAATCTCCATAACAATGCTTTGAAAAAATCAGATTGCTGTAAAAAAAAAAAAAAGTATAACCTTCTTTCTAGTGAACTTATTTCTGGTGCCTAGCACTGAGGAATCATGTACATATATACCACTTATATATATATGACTGTAAGTGAAATATGCAAATGAAGATAAGTGTTTGTCAATTTTGTTGATACCTAATAGACAACTTTTGATTTTGTCCATTATCTCTATTGTTTTATTGTTCTCAATTTAATTTATTTCTGCTCTGATCTTTGTTATTTCACTTTTTCTGCTTGCTCTGACTATAGTTTTCTTTTTTTTTCTAGTTCCTCCAGCTGTGTGTTTAGGCCCTTGATTTTGGTGTTCTTTGTATTTTAACATAAGCACCGAGGGCTATAAATTTCATCTTAGCAATGCTTTAGTGTCATCAAATAGGGTATGATATGTTGTGTTCTCAGTTTCATTCATCTCGAGATATTTACAAATTTCTCTTGCAATTTCCTCTTTGAGCCACTGATTATATAATCGTGTATTGTTTAATCTCCATATATTTGTGAATTTTCCTTTTTCCTGCCTGAAGTCGATTTACAGGTTTATTACATTATGATCAGAGAAAGTGAATTGTTTAATTTTGATCTCTTTCAATTTATTGAAATCTACTTTGTGACCCAACATATGATCTATCCTGGAGAAATAGCCATCCATAAGCACTTGAGAAGAATTTATATCCTGCTGTTTTGGTGTGCAATGTTCTGTAAATGACTATTAGCCTTAGTTATATTTATCATATTATTCAATCTATCTTTTCCTTTATGATCCTCTGCCCAGATGATGTAGCAAATGAAGAGAATTGTGCGTTAAACTCTTCAACTATTATTATTGTAAAGACATCTAGTTCTCCCTTCAATTCTGCCTTAAATTGCCTCATGTAATTTGGGGCCTCCTGGTTAGGTGCACAAACATATATGATTGCTATTTCCTCCTGGTGAATTTCCCCTTTTATTAGTATACAATGATCTTCTTTGCCTCTAATAAGAGCTTTGCTTTTAAAGTATATTTCATCCAATATAAGTATAGCTAGTCCAGCTTTTGTGTGTGTGTCTGTGTGTGTTTACTGCATATATGGAAAAACTTTTTTGAGCCCTTCACTTTCAATCTATTTGTACCCCTGAGTCTCAGGTGTGTCTTTTGTTGACAGCTTACAGATGGCTTATATTTTCTCCTCCAATCTGCCAGTCTGTGTCTTTTAATGAAGGAGTTTAATACATTAACGTTCAATGTTATTTCTGTGTAGGCTGTTCTTACTTCATCCATTTTGATCTTTGGTTTTTATCTGACATATATTGTGTTCACCACTCATTTAACAATTTTACTGATTTAATCTTCATTTCTAGACTCTTCCAAGCCTCTCTCTCCTGCCTTCTCTTTTCAGCCTGTGTCACTACCTTTAGTATTTTTTGCAAAGCCATTCTGTTGGTTACAAAATCTCCCAGTTTCTGTTTTTCTGTGAATATTCTAATTCTGCCCTCATTTTATACTAACAATCTTGCTGGATATAAGATTCTTGGTTGGCAGTTTTTGTATTCAAGGGTAATGAATATTCTATACCACTGCCCTAGTGCTGCTATGGTCTCTTATTGTTCATTCCTTATATGAGATAAATCTCTTTCTCTTTCTTTCTCAGGATTCCCTCTTTATCTTTGGCATTTGACATCCTGATTAATGTCTCAGAGTAGATAACTTCATTTTCATTCAAATGGGACAATGTGCTTCTTGGACACAGATATCTATGTCCTTCCATAGGGTTGGGAAATTTTCTTACATTATTTCAGCAAATATTCCTTCTGTCCCTTTCTCCCTCTCTTCTCTGTCTGGGACTCCTATGATATATATAGTTGCTTGTCTCTTGCCATCATTTAGTTTCCTATGACCCTGTTCAACTTTTTCCATTCTATTTTTTATCTGTTTTCTATATGTTTGCTTTCAAAGGCCTTGTCTTCATGTTCACTTATCTTTTCTTCTGCCTCTTCAAATCTGCTGTTAAATGCCTATAGATTATTTTTAATTTATTTTATTGTGCCTTTCATTTCCATAAGACCTCCTATTTTTTCTATGTATGCTTTCACATTTTTTATTGTTCTCATGCAGTGTCTTCTTAATATGCTTAATCTCTTTATAAATCTCATTGATTTTATTAATGAAATTTATGTGAACACCTTTGATAACTTTTCTCAACTCCTTTATGTCATCTGGAAAGTTAGTTTGTTCCCTTGACTAAGCCATATCTTCCTGTTTCTTGGCATGGATTGTAATTTTTTTGTTGGTGTCTCAGCATGTGATATACTATATGTATTTATTCTTTGTCCCTTTTTTTTCCTTTGTCTAGGGCTTTCTATTTGTTTGGTTTTGTGCTACAGTCCCTCTTTGTTACTTGGCTCAACTTAATTTGAAACTTTGTAGTGGTTCATGCTTAGTCAATCTGATTTTTTCCAGCTTTTTTCATCTGTGTCTTACCCATTTTCTCTTGCTTGTTGCAGTCAATGATGCAGTTGGTACTGTAATCTGTGGAGAATGAAGCTGCCCACATTTCCCCAGAAAGTGAAGAAGCTTTTCCCAATTTCTCCCCTGCAGTTTTAGGCATGTAGCTGAAGATGTGTGCAGTAATCCAAGCCATGCAGGCCAAGACAATATGTAGTTGGTAGGGGGGACTGATGAAGTTCCACACTTCTTCCTCCTCTTTTTGGGGCAGGGCTGTAGCCACAGGAGTGGGCAGCAAACTAAGCTGTGTGCATCAAACTTACTGCAGTTACTCAAGTAGGCTTAGGAAGCACATACCTCCCTCCTCCCTTGCCAGGGGTGGAATTGGAGCCTGTTGTGTGCCTGAGAATCTAGACCTTGCAGGCTGAAAGTGACTGCAGTTTCCTTGAGCAAGTGACTATCCCTGCTTCTGTTCTGTCAGGGGCAGGGATGAAGCCACAGATGTGTCCAATAATCCAGTTTGTGTGGTCAGAAAGCAGCTGTAGATGCCTGGAGAATTTGAGGAGACACCCCCCCACCCATTCTATCATATTGGGGCTGGAGATGTATTCACAAGTTTATACACTGATCTAGTCTGTGTAAGCCAGAAGTGCCTGCAGTTGCACAGAAAGGCTGCTGCAGATCCCCCCAGCTTCCTCCATGCTGGAGATGAAACTGGAGCCTAGGATAGGGCTGCAATCCAACCTGTGTGGAAAGACACCAGTCCCTGTATTCACTGTGATTTTCAATCAGCCGCACTTCCCCTCTTGCCAGGGGCAGAGTTAAAATGGAAGCTATTGGCCTATTTCTGACTTGGACTAACTCAAAGTTTAGTTGTTCTTAGAATTGAATTTTAGCCATCCAAATTTACTAATCAGTAGCTGAAATTGGTGCCTAATCATCTCTTCCTCATTTTGTGGAAATGGAGTTACAACTCCAGCTAGGGAATAGATCCTGAAGAGATTTGTGCTTTTTGCAGGGAATGGGCCCTGGCCTCCTCAGTGTGGAGTGCCCTACTTCCGAATTGTTACTGCAGATGGGATGCTGAAATATGCTCTTCTTTTCTCCTAGGTCACCCAAAACAGTGATTTAGATATCTGGCTCTTGGAGCTCCTTAATCTGCCACCACCTTGTCCCCTCCATATGTAAATATATTTTTCTATCAATTAATTTTTAAGTTCCTTCTTCAAAATTCTTTTTCAGTTTAAGTTGACCATTGTCAACTTCAAAATAAAAAATTCCATTGTAATGGAGATGTAGCCTTAAAAATAAATTAATCTGAATTATGCATTTTTTAGTTTACCCTTAATGATAAAAAATCTTTCATGTTCTCAAAAAGATGGAAAACCAGAGGCAACAGTCTGGTAGTACAGAACATATACAACAGGAAGACATTATCAACAATCCAATCCATCTAAATCGCCTTCTGTTCTATGCAATTTTATGATTTAGAATTATCTGTTGTATAAGCCATTGGGAATAAAGCAGCTTAGTATACCTCCAAATATGCTGTGTAAATATTTCCACACTTATAAGTGAAAAGCCGATTATTTTATTTTTATTTTAAAATTATATTTAAAATACTGGTTTGGAGCACTCTTAAATTAATTGATTATTAATTTGAATGGATATAAACAATAACATTATTTTAGTCATGTCCATGGGGAAAACAAACAAATGCAAATTTCGTTCCCCATATTCTCCACCTCCCAAAAGAAAATGAAAAATGGTATATAAAAATACAGTTAAACTAGAAAAAATAATTATTGATTTCAAATGGAAAGATAAAACTCCACATATATAATATAAATTGCCTTTTTGCTATAAATATGCTGATTTTTTTCCACTTCAAATGTGCATTTTCACTCTTTCCTTCCAGCTTTTGCAAACATTTCAAATAATAACTCTGTTGTGGAAGTAAAATGTTTTGATTATTTGCTTTCTTATCATGCATCAGATTTTCAATGAAGGAGGCAGTTTTATTACTTTGGGAAATTCATGAAGGAAGTAATAACAGAATTCAGAAAATTAAAGTTCACACATGAAATTACTATTTTTAAAAAACCAAGGTTAGTAGAGTCCTCAGGCAAAGCCAGACATTCTGTCTTTCTGTCTGCATTTATTATTACAAAGTTAATTATTCTAATTAAATTGTTGATATTCTAGCCAAATAATTTTTACAAATATGTATATGACACCTCAGTTTTCATCAATTCCAAAGTCACAGATGATGCTTTATTTCACTTGTTGAAATCTTCCCCTTAGATTTCACTTTCCCCTGAAATAAATGATTCACCAAGTATAAACTGCCACCAATTTTCTAGCTCCTTAATTGTAGACTGGAGAGGATCTCTATTTCCTATTCTTGACACTGCCATTGATTTTTGTTGTGAACTCTGCAAGTAACTTCATTTCTTTAAACAATGATTTCTTCATCTAAAATATAGAGACATTATTTATCACATAACTAATAAGTGAGTCAGTTTTGAGTTTCAAATTTAAGATAGATAAAGGAAATCTTAGGGATGAATAAAATACTAAGCTGACATGTTAATATCTTCAGTTTGTAGCTCATTCAAGAGTAATTGTATGTTAAAGAGGTAAAAAGTATTTGAGGTTTTCCCAGCTTATTTACATACAGAATATCTAACCAGCACTTAGCAAGCCAGAACTTGAAACCAGAATTTTCTTAGTCCAGACTTCAATTTCATAATTACAAAAGGAACCCCCCCAGCTTTTCATAGCACCTTGAGTTTCATGCAAAACCGTGTATTACCCACAATTATTGACACCTAACAAATTCAGTCATTCTAATTTTCCTGGCTTTCAATGTGCTACATGAGCAGTAAAAGTAATAGTAACCATGTTTCAGCACTTACCACATAATCAGCATACCAAATAATCTCATTCTGTCTTCAAAGGAACCAAATGAGATGAACACTAAGAACTTCCATGAGATAATCTTATCTAAGATAATCAGGTAAGGAATAGATTATCAATAAAAGCCAGAGGAATACTTAATTTAAGGAGAAAAGAAGGGTTACATTCAGGAAGTCTCATAACCATAACGTGTGTTCTGGAGGTCATGGCAGTGTTCTACTTCTTGATTTAAAAGGGAAGTTTCAGGAATAATTCAAGTGTAAGGATTTTTTAACTTTTCTTTATATATTCTATTTCATAATTTAACAGGGTAAGAAATATGCAGGACAAGTCTAAACAGTTATCCAAGTTACTGAAACAATCCAAGATGTGATCTTTGTTATGCCTTTAAAGAGCTAACTTGTACCATTTCTAATTCAATAAAAATGCTGTGTTGATTTTTATTGGGATTGCATTAAATCTGTAGAATAGCTTAGGAAGGATAGACATCTTAATGATGTTTAGTCTTCCTATTCATGAACAGAGAATATTCTTCCATTTATTTAAATTTTCATTGATTTCCTTAAACAGTGTTGTGTAGTTTTCTGTATATATGTCCTCTCTACCTTTAGTTAAATTTATTCCTAAGCTTTTGATTCATTTATTAACTATTGTAAATGGTATTTTTTTCTTGATTTCCTCCACAGATTGCTCATTTTTGGTGTACAGAAATGTTACTGATATTTTAGCATTGAGCTTATAGACTGTGACTTTACTGAACTCATTTATATGTTCTGGAAGCTTTGTTGTGGATTTCTCAGGGCTTACAATGTATAGGATCATGTCATCTGCAAATAGCAAAATTTTGCTTCTTCCTTTCCAGTTTGGATGAATTTTATATCTTTTTTTTTTACCTCTGTGCTAGAGCAAGCACTTCTAACACAATATTAAATAGGAACAGTGACAGTGGGCATCTTTTATTTGTTCCCAATCATAGAGTAAAGCTTTTAGGATTTCAACATCGAAGGTGATGCTAGCTTTGTGTTTTTCATATGCAATCTTTAACATGTTCAGAAAGTTTCCTTCTATTCCTATCTTTGCAGTGTTTTTATTAGGAAAGGGCTGGTATTTTGTTGAATTGGAAAAACTAACTATGAAACTTGTTTGGAAGTATAAGAGGCCCCAAATAGCCAAAGAAATATTGAAAAGAAAAATAAAATTGAAGGTATCACACTACCTGACTTTAAAACATACTATAAAGTTACAGTGGTCAAAACTGCATGGCATTGGCCCAAGGATAGACATACCAACCAATGGAACTGACTTGAGAATTCTGATATAGATCCTTGCATATACATCAATCTGATATTCAACAAGGCTGCCAAGCCTACTCAACTGGTAGTGAATGGCCTCTTCAGCAAACGGTGGTTGGAGAAATGGATATCCATATCCAAAAAATGAGAGAGGAACACCATCTCACACATTAAACAAAAATCACCTCAAGATGTATCTTGATAAAAGATATAAATATAAGAGCCAAGACCATAAAGACCTTGGAAGATAATATAGGCAAGCTTCTTCAGGGTCTTGTAATAAGAAATGGTTTCATGAACTTCATATCCAAAGCATGAGCAATAAGAGAGAAAATAGATAAATGGGATTTCCTCAAAATAAAAACTTTTGCACCTCAAAGGATGTTATCAAAATGTGTAAACATCAGCTTACACAATAGGAGAAAATATTTGTCAAACATGTATCTGAAAGTATTCTAATAGCCTGCATATTCAAAGAAATCCTATATCTCAAAAATTAAAAGAAAAAAAACCCATTTAAAAAATGAGCAAGTGACCTGAAAAGACACTTCTCCAAGGAAGAAATACAAATGGCTGAAAAGCACATGAAAAGATGTTCAACATCACTAGCTATTAGGGAAATGCAAATCAAAACTGTAATGAGATACCATCATACATCCATTAACATGGCAGCTTTTTAAAAAAAATAGTGGAATATAAGTGTTGGAGATGATGTGGTAAATGGGAAAACTCATCCACTGCTGGTGGTAATATAGAATGTTCCAGCCAATGTGGATCACAGTTTCATGGTTCCTCAATAAACTAACTTTAGAACTTCCATATGATCCAGCACTTCCACTACTGGGTATATAACCAGAAGAAATGAAAGCAAAGACACAAAAAGATATGTGCACACCAATGTTCATAGCAGCATTATTCACTATTGCCAATTGTTGGAATCAAGGCAGGTGCCCATTAAAAGTTGAATGGATAAACAAAATGTGGTACATTCAAACAATGGACTATTACTCAGCTATAAGAAGGAATAAAGTGTTAACATGTCGGATAACATGGATGAATCTTGAGGACCTTATGTTGAGTGAAGCAAGCCAGGCATTCAAGGATGAACAATATATGATCTCACTGATGTGAAATAAGCAAATTGATCACACTCAGAGAGCTATTGTCTGAAGGTACGTCAAAAAGAATTAGAATGGGAGAAGAGGGTTGTGAGTGAACACCCATAGTGACATAATCTATGGTAAGGTGGAAGTGGGTAGTTGTATAATTGAAGGGATATGATAGGAGGGTAGTGATATTACTGGATTCAGTGGTGGAGATTTGACAGGTGGGTAGATTGGGAAGGGTAGGTTGGAAGGTCCAGTGAACTGGGTGGGGAGAATGTTTGGGAGAGGCACCAGGTGAACACTGGGGATTTTTGGGTATGTGGTTGAAAGTACATAGTTGGGAATGTTCTTAGCACAATATGACAAGAAAAGGTTACTGGTTAAAGGTGTTTTATGTGGGGGGGGCATTCGGGACAGGTTGCACCTGAAGCAGGCTTCTAGGGGGAGTGTGAGTCATCATTCTGTCATAATGTGTTGTATCAGTGGGTGGAGACCCACATAATAAGTGGGAAAGAGTTGAAATCCCATTCTAGGGAGGAACAATTTGTTCACAAAAAGACAGGTCAGAGTCTCTCGAGAGCATGGCAGTTCCTAATAGGGGAGGCCAAAACAGTGTGTCAAGACCTCAGTGTTGTTACATGTAATTATGAATCTTGTCATACAGCGAGTGAAGCCAGTGGGTTGCCATGGAACCTGAGAGGAAGGGGAGTGAGAAATAGACTAGATCGAACTGGGGGTATTTAGAGGTCAGTGGAAGTGTTCTACAGGACCTTACAATGATCGACACAGGACATGGTAAATATCATCAAAATTTATAAAAGAGTATTGCCTAAAATGTAAACCATAATGTAAATCATTGACCATGTTTAGTAGCTATGTTTCACTATTTGTATATCAGTTATAATAAAGGTAAAGGTAAAGGTAATCCACATATAAAAAGGTATTAATATAGGGATGAAGGAAATAGGGAGGATATTGTGTATATGAATGTCTCCTGTATTCTGTGTGTCTTTGCTGTGACCTAAAACTTCTTTGAAAACAAAATGAAAAATAGTGAGACAATGGGGAATGAGTGGGGGAAGGTGCCACAGTACAGACAGGACATGAGATTGTGGTGATGGAAGGCAAAATGTCAAAATAATATTTAAAAAATATTTTTCATTATTTTTAATATCCCAACATTTTAATTTTATTTTATTTTTAGATTTTTTAAAAAGTTGTATGTGTTTGAATTCTTATATTTAAACTTCTCATAATTGTTTCATTTTCCTAATAATTTTATTTGGCTATTGTGATGACATCATTTTTGAAGAAGCTTTGGGTCATAGAAGGGTTAAAAATGGGATGGGGGAGGATCATTGGTGGAGGTGTCAATGCTGGGGGATGCATGGGAGGAAGTACACCTGAGCATATATATAAGGTATATAAAAATATTCAAATATTCACAGAGCATTGTCACAATGGGTGGAGACTCACATAATAATCAAGAGAATAATGAATTCCCATTCTGGAGAGCTCTGCCACATTCTCTAAGGAAACAGCACAGTTCCCCAAGTGCAAGGGCAGTGACTTGCAAAGTAGGATGATCCACTGATGGGCACTTGATATTGATGACTAGGCTTATGAGCCTTTGCTCTGGAAATGAAACTTAGCCTATTGTTATTGGGTGCCTAAAAACTGCCTCCTGAAAGCCTCCTGGTTGTTCAAATGTGGCCTCTCTCTAAGCCAGAATTCAGCATATGAATGCATTACTTTTCCCCCAGCATGGGACATGACTCCCAGAGAGGAGTCTCCCTGGCATCAAGGAATTGCTGCCAAGCAACAACTAGCAATACAACTGGATAAAGACCTCAAATAAAATGGGTGAAAGGTAAAGAGAAATGAGTTTATATGTTTAAGAGACTTCAAAGTGAGTTGGGAGGTCATCCCAAAGGTAACATGAGCATCACTGCAGGATCTCATAGACTGCCAAATTGGATACTACTCCAAGTAGTGGGGCTCCTGAGAGTTCTAGAGGCACCCAGGTCCTATGGTTATGTTGTTTAGCTCTGTAGTTTGGTGCCTTGCCAATGGGCCCTACTTTGGTGTTTGTGCACCTGAGAGTGACAGAGTTGGATTCAATTGTATGCTCCCTGCACATGACTCATCTGTCCCTTCTGTTTAAACCTACACTTGGTGCTGCAGTTTGTAGGTGTACATCCAGAGGCTCAAGTCTTTGAGCTCTCCATATGCCAGCTGTGTCTGCATTCTTGGTGGAGTTGCAACACCTATTCTACAACTCATTTGACTCACCCAGGACAACTAGTGGGGAGAGGATGATGGAGAACAGCCATCTCATGGAATGGAGAGAGTCTGCAGATGCAGATAAGATAGACCCATTCATCTTCTCCATGGGATATAAGCCCATTTTAAATTGGAGTTGGAGTGGATGTAAGTATCCCAGTATCCTCTGGAATGGGAAAAGAACTATGGACAAGAGTGGATTTACTGGTATTCTAGTATAGGAATATTGTGATTCTGGTAATGGAAGATATTACAACATTGATGTGGAGCCATTGGCCCGTGGAGGCTCTGGGGGCAGGGAGAGGGAAAAACAGTTGCAATACAGGGCATTTTTTTGGAGGACTTTGAAATCAATCTGAGTGACATTGCAACAACAAATATAGGCCATTTTATACCATTACATAACATGCAGAACTGTGTGCGAGAGCATAGACTACAATGCGATCTATGGTCCATGCTTAATGGCAAAGCCCCAGGGTGCATTTTTCAAATGCAATGAACTAGTATGGATGTACAACACTATTCCAGGGTGGTGGGAATGTGGAGAAACATGGGAAAAAATACACTTAATGTAACCTATGGATGATAGTTAACAGAAATACTGTCATATTCTTGCATTAATGTCAAATATGTACTGTGTTAATATTAGAGGGGTATGGAAAAAATATGTAAAATGTACACTATAGACCTTAGTTAGTGGGAATATTCTGTTTATAGTATCTCCTAATCTGTACTTAATGTTCCATAACGGTATGGTGTGTCGTGTGTTGGTGAAGGGTTGTTGTATGGGAATTCTATGCCTGTACATGATTGTTTTGTAAGTTCACAACTTCTACAGTAAAATTTTATTTTAAAAAAAGCAATTCTAAATTGTTTTGTTTGTTTTTACTGTCCAGTAAATTCTCTAAAAACCTAAAGAAACTTTTTAGCTATTATTTTGCTTTTCTTTTAGATGCTTTCTCCAGTCAAGGTAGCATTTCCAAAGTTGTTCTTGCTCTTTACGAAGAAGAATTTCTCTCCTGGGAAATGCTCTGGGTTTACCCTTCTTTCTCCTTACAGACTTCTCAGGGTCCCTGCCTCTAGATCTTTCTATCTTTACTCTTCATCCAGAAAGATATTTGCTCCCATGGATTTTCTACTCCCTAATGTGAATAAAAACCCATATATGTTTTTCAATGCAACATTTAGTAATTGAAAGCTTCTTCATATAATATGTACTATCCCTACAACTTGATACAAATACTTTTAATGTATTTCATATGTGCACACATTGATATAAACAAAATTGGGATCAATATATATATACACATATTTTCAAACTCCTTTTTCAGTCATCGTATTACCATTAATTATTCACAAATGTAGAAAATCAAAGAAAAAGAAAATTGCTCTCCTCCTGTTTCCACTGATAGCTTTAACATTTTAGAATATTGTAGAATAGTTTAATCTACTTTTTGATCTTCATATTTTTCCCAAATTAGACACTATATGTGCTCTATTATTTTATACCATGATTTTAATCCCTGCCTTTTAATTAATGCTATAAAATTTAAACCTTATGCCTTAAATTCTTGAAGGACATTGTCTTCCTAAGAAAAATTCAGTTTCCTTGTTAATAAAATACTAAATTAACAAAATGCTACATTTGCATGCTATAATAAATAAAATATAATATTATTCCATATATAATAAATTTTCTACCTCATAACATCAATTAAAAGTGGAATTATGTTTTTTGGAAGTGGTTTCCTTTTGGAAATTCTTAATAGATATCATAGATTTTGAGGGGCCAATGTAAACATAGTAGGCTATGAGTCAAAAATGAGATTAATAGGGGAAGGGGCAAGATGGCAGCAAAGTAAGGAGCTTCAAGAGTCACCTCATCCCACAGTGTAGTCAGTAATCACTCAGATCTATCTAAAACACCGTTTTGGAGGGTCCACGAGGCAAGAAGAACATCCTACAGTATTCTTGGAATAACAGAATGAGGAAACTTTCCATCTTCAGTGAAGATTCTTGACTACAGCATTCCACACTTCAAAAGCCAGTGCCCATCCTCCTGTGATTTCATAAGCCACCTCAGGAGCTATTCCCTGGCTGGAGTTGGAAGCTCCATTTCCCAAAAATGGGGGAGTAAGAGATGGCCAGGCACTTACTTTAGCTACTGTTTAGTAAATTTGGCTGGCTAAAAGTCTATTCCTAAGAACAGCTAAAAGTATACTGGATTGTTGGACACTTGTAGTTCTGCCCCAACTCCCTGATAGGGTAGGAGGGGGTGGTTTTCCCCAGACTCTCTGAGCAACTGAAGTGATTTCAGCCTGCACTGACTGGATTATTGGACAACTGTGACTCCATCTTCACCCCCAAAAGGAAAGGAGTAGATTGGTGTTTCCTCAACTTCTCTGGGCAACTGCATATACTTTTGGTCCACATGGACTCGATTTTTGGGCCCTCCTGTGTTTCTATGCCAGCCCCTGTAAGGGCAGATTGGATGGTGTTCCCTCAGCCTCTCAGGACAACTGCAAGTCAAATGATGATGTGGACTAGATGATTGTCACACTTGGAGCTCAATCCCTGTCCCAGGCAGGGGAGCAAGGGGGCTGGTGGTTTGTCAGTCTACATGGGCAACTGCTGTCAGTTTTTATCCACACTGTTTAGTTTGCTGCCTACACCTGCAGCTCCCCAGGTAGGGGAGAAATGGGTGCGAAGCATCATCAGTTTCTCTGGGCAACCACAGATGTTATTTCCTTGCACATCTTGGATTACTAAAAATGGATGGACCATTACTACCACTGTCAGGGGAGAAAGATCAGAGAAGTTTCATTTCATG
>JAQZBX010036181.1:0-24295 GCA_029593785.1 Cabassous unicinctus
ACAGGGATTCCCATGTTCCCCACCTCTCACACCTCCAACAACATCCCACACCACCATCCTTCATCCGTGTGACACAACACCCGCAATGGATATACACATCCTGGGGCCTTGCCACTGAGCATGGACCACAGTTCACATCATAGACCACACTCTCTCCCACACAGTTCTGCATGGTATATGCTGATGGAAAATGGCCTATATCCATCACTGCAACGCCATTCAGGACAACCCTCAAGTCCCAAAGAGCCCCTGTATTTCAACTGCCCCTCCTCTCCCTGCCCCAAAAACGTCCAGTGGCCACCGTCTCCACCTCACTGTTACAATTTCTTCCATCGCTTGAATCATAGTATGTCTACAACAGAACACCACCAAGTCCGCTCTCGTCCATAGCTCCTCCCCCAATCCTGAGGGGACTGGGATGGTGATGTCCACTCCACCTCCAAGTGAGAGAGGGCTTATATCCCATATATGCTGTGGATGGGTTTATCCTGCCTGCAGCTGCAGGCCCTCTCCATTCCCTGGGCTGGCCGTTGCCCATCGTCGTCTTCTCGCCAGGCCACTTGGATGAGCCCATTGAGCTATAGGGTAGGAGTTGCAGCTCTACCGAGATTCCAGGCACAGCTGGCACATAGGTAGGCCAGAGGCTTCAGTCTCTGGAAGTACACCTAACAACTCCAGCATCACATATAGGTTTGAATAGAAGGGACTGATGGACCATGTGCAGGGAGGACTTATTTGAGTCCAAGTCTGTTACTCTCATGAGCACAGATTCCACTGAAGAGCCCACTAATTAGGCATCAATCTCTGGGACTATCCCCACTTATATAGGACCTGGGGGTTTCCAGAGCCCTCAGGGGTCCCCCTGTGTGGGGTGATATCCACTTTGGTGTTCTATGAGATCCTACTGAGGTGTGTGTAAGCATTACCTCTGGGATGACCTCCCGACTCTCTTTGAAGTCTCTTAGCCACGTGAAACTCATTTCTCTTTACCTTTTCCCCCTTTTATTCAAGGTCTTTTTCCAATCGTGTTGCCCGTTGACACTTGGTATTAATCCCTCGTTGCCAAGGAGGCTCATCCCCGGGAGTCATGTCCCACGTTGGGGGGAGACTACTCTGTCTTATACTCACTGTATTCCAGTTGCATTGACTATTCCTCCAAACATACCTTTTACAAACAGGATTTGCACATGCTTGGTGCCATAGCACTGGTCTTAATATGCTCCCTCTTACTTTTCCATAGCCTGATTAAATGTCTACCCTTATACCAAGCCTTTTCCAATCATTCTGTCTTCTCTGTTCCCTTAGAACTTTGTTCATACCTGAGTTATAGCACTTAATGTTATTATGCCATTCTTCTGACTAAATTTTTTTGTTTAGAAATATGTTGTTCATAATAGGAAGATGGTGGAGTGGGAGGCTCCAGGAATCAGTCCCTCCACCAGAACAACTATTAAACAGGCAGGCGCTTTCTGAATCAATTATTTTGAAACTTCCAAAGCTAGTGGAACACTCTGCAGCATCCAGGGAAGAGCAGGAGAAAGAGGCTGGTAAATTACAGCAAATGCTGGTGAATTGCATTCTCTGTACAGAGCCTAGCACTGCACATACCCCAGCCTTGAAGTAGGCAGCAGTGACATACTCAACCCTGGCCTCTGGTAAAGCCTGCTGGTATGGGAATAATATACAGACCTAATTGCCCCAGATCAGGGAGTGTGCACATCATGTATAGCCAACTGATTTTTCACAAAGATGTCAAGTCCACTCAGTTGGGAAAGAAAATCTCTTTGACAAATGATGCTGGGAAATTGGATGTGCATATGCAAAAGAATGAAGGTGAACCCCTACCTCACATCATATAAAAAAAATTAACTCAAAATGGATCAAAAAATTAAATATAAGAACTGGAATTATATAACTTCTAGAAGAAAAAATAGGGGTAAGTATTCAGGATTTTGTGTTAGGCAGTGTTTCTTAGTCTTTATACCCAAAGCACAAGCAAGAAAAGAAAAGAAATAGATAGATGGTACCTCATCAAAATTAAAAGCATTTGTGCATCAAAAGGGGGCTTTATCATGAAAGTAGCATCATAGCCTATACAATGGAGCAAATATTTGGAAACTACATATCTGATAAGGGTTTAATATCCAGAATACATAAAGAAATCCTATAACTCAAAAAAAGGACAAACAACCCAATTTAAAAATGGGCAAAAGACTTGAATAGACAATTCTCCAAACAAGATATACAAATGACCAAAAAGCACTTGAAAAAAGCCAAAATCATTAGCCTTTAGGGAAATGCAAATCAAAACCACAATAAGATACCATTTCACACTCACTAGAATGCCTACTATTTAAAAATTGTAAATAAGAAGAGTTGCAGAGGTTGTGGAGAAATAGGAAAACTCATCTGTTAGTGGAAATATAAAGTGGTGCAGATTCTGTGTAAAATAGTTCAGTGATTCCTCAGAAATTCATGAATGAATTATCATATGACTCTGCAATCCCACTTCTAGGTATATACCAAAAATGAATTGAATGCAGGGACTCTAACAGGTATTTCCACACCAATGTTCTTAATGGCATTTTTCACAGTTGTCAAAATACAGAAGCAACCCAAGTGTCCATCAACCGATGAATAATAAACAAAATGTAGTATATACACACAATGGAATATTATTGAGTTATAAAAAGGAATGAAGTTCTGATACATGCGACAACAAGGATGAACCTTGTAAACATCATGTTGAGTGAAAAAAACTGACACAAAAGGACAAATACTGTATAATCTCACTAGAATAAGCAAATTCATCTACTCAGAAACTAGAATACAGATGTCCAGGACCCAGAGTGGGGGTAGCGAATGAGGAGTTAATGCTTAAATTGCACAGATTGTCTATTTTGGATGATAAAAAGTTTTGGTAATGGGTGGTGGGCATGGTAGCATAACATTGTGAACATAATTAACAGCCCTGAAATACATATTTGAATATGGTTAAAAGGGGAAAGTTTTAGGTTGTATATATGTTTCTATAATTAAAATGAAAAAATTTCCATAGGACTGTAGAACACAGGAAACCCTCAAATAAACCATGGACTGTAGTTAATATTACAGTTATAAAAAATGTTCTTTCAGCAATTGCAGCAAAGGTACCATATTAATGCCAGGTGTTAATAATAGGGTAGTTTATGGGAACTCTATATTATAAGCATGATTTTTCTGTAAACTTACAATTGGAATAAAAAAATTAAAGTCTCTGGTTCATCTTGGGCAACTATGTTTTTGTTTGTGATATAACTTTCTACGTTTTTCTTCCTGCTTTTCTGACAGTTCCTACAAGTCTACTTTACAGTTAGCCCTGCCTCCTTCTACCTGTTCCCTAAATGTAGTCCTCTTCACTTCCTCCCCAGCCCTCTACTTCTCTATCTCATACCATCTCACTGCATTAATTACCTAAATTGTAGCTTCAGCCCAAATCCATACAAATAGTATGTATGTGTGTATGCATGTATAGTATATGTGTGTATATGTTTTTATGTGTGTAATATTTGTATGGGCATATTGATACATACATACCCCGCATAGTAATACTTGCACCTGTACATAGTCATAAAAACTGGACTCTCCCGCACCCCCAATTCTAGAAAATTAGGAATCATCTTTCCTCATATAATCTCTGGCCACCTTTCTTGCTTCCAGTTCCCAGTTGTTTACTTTGTTCTGTTGATTCTGCTTTCAAGCAATTACTTAGCTATATCTATTTTATCCCTTCCATCTTCACTGTCAATGACTTATGTTTGGTAGCTGGTTTTATGTCTTTTAATTTAGTCCATTTTCAAGCCATCCTCCATACTGTTTTGAGAGTATTTTTTTCTAGAAAGGAAATCTAATATCTTTCTCATTATATTTAGGATTAAGTTCAAATCTCCGGCTTGACATGCAAAACCCTTCATCTTCTGACCTCTAGCTCCCTAATCTTTTCTCGAATACTTCCTCAAATAGCCTTGCTTCAGCCGTTCTGAACTGTTTGGTATTAGTGCTCTAAAAATGGTTTTATGTTTTTATGCTACTGAACTTGGATTATAATAGATACTGAACAACTAGTGAGTGAATAAATGACAGTAATGAGTAAATAAAAATAACATTTATTGAATAAGTGTGCCATGTTCTATTTGAATGCTTTATCTAACCTAGTTTAAACTTCACAATAGCCATGTAAGTTATGAACTTTATTACTGCCATTTTACAGGGTCTAAACTCAACTTATAGAAAGGATAAATAACTTGCTGAAAGTTTACACAGTAGCTAGTATTTGATTAAGTTGGGATTTGAAAATTTACTGCCCCACTAGGAATAACTAAATGAATGAATGAATGTCTGTTTCCTTCAAGTTTCCTCTGCTTTTAATACCCTTTCTCCATTTTGTGATACCAAACTCAATTATTTTTAAGATTCAGATCAGGTGTCCCCTTTCCAAGTTCTTGGCCTCCCAATCTTCTATAAATTCCTCTCCTTTTAGCATTTTACATTTACACCATTCAATTTTTGTTGGTTATGATCCAAGATGGAGTCATACCAATGTTAAGATAAGGATTATGTTTTAAAGTGCATTTGCATCCTAATTATCTAATACATATTAAGAACTTAATATTGTTAAATACATTTTAAAAATCAAGTAAACACTGCTGAAGGACTGCCTTTTATAAGGAATAGGCATGAAAATATTTAGGCAATTTTGGTGGATGAAGAACTTAGTAAATTGATTATAATGGAACTCATTTTGGATAATAAAATCATAAGAGTCAGGTTTTACTGTATTTAAATTGAATAATGTGTATGATTTTAAACCTGGAGTCACATAATGGTGTAGTGTGTTTGTAGAAGTGGAAATTCTATGAGATCCTGAGCACTCTCTATATTTTGTGTCATGACCCACTTTCCCTGATTTAATAAGACATTGGATAAAAGGAGTAGGTCAAAAGTCAAATGTTTTCCTTTTATGTTAGCTAGAGATTTTGTAAGATTTTGGAAAGTTTTTAACATAAATAATAAATTGTTACAAATTTCTACATTTCCTATTAATCTTTTGTAAAAGAAGCATGATAGTGAGGGTTACTTATTTCATGGTATGTAATTTATAGCTAAGATCAACACGTGCATTACTTGTATGAAAGAGTCAACATTTTTGGAGTATTTAGGAAACGTTTGACATGAATGGATGAGAGATGGTAATTGTATCAAGTACATATTTCAGAACATGAGAAAGAATAAAAATGAAATGTGACATAGGGAAGATATGGAGGCTTAATGGTAGAAGGAAAGAATGCAAAAGGAGAGATAGCTTATTACGATAAGAAAGAAACTTTTTTAGGATCCTGTATTAACTAACTTCAAGTAGCAGCCTAAACAATGACTTTTAAAGTGTGATCCCAAACTACTTGTCTCAGAGTTACTTGGAAAGTCTGTTAAACTTGCATATATTTTAATGTCACCTTTAAAATTTCTGATTCAGAAAGTCTTGATAAAGCCTAGGAATCTACATTAATGAAATCCCTTAATTTTTTTTGTGTACTAAAATTTTAGAAACATCCATCTAAATATTCTTTATTCATTCTCTCAGTAAACAAGTGTACTTTGAGTGCCTACTATGTACCAGGCAAGGTAAAGAATGCTAGCATACATCAGAAAACAGAGTAGAAAAGAATCCCTGACTTTGTGAAGCCTTATTTCTAGTGGGAGGAGACAGATAATCAATTTAATAAATAAATAAATAATGTAGAATATTGAAAGATGGTAAGTGCTTTGGAAAAGTAAATAGAACAAGATAAAAGAAATGGGATTTAAAGGGTAGGGGAGATGTACAATTTAGAATAGCATAGTGAGTGTAGATTTCATGGCACATGTGACTTTTGAGCAGTATTCTGTGGGGTGGGCAAAGATGGAAGGAAGGAGAAAGAATTTAGAAGGCAGTTGCTATAATCTGAGTGAGGAATAATGGTGGTTTGGGAGTGATTGATGATAGAGATGGTGAAAAGTGAGTCAGACTATAGATTTGTTTTGAAGATAAAGCCAATGGATGTTCTGAAGGATTGAATATGAAGTGTGAGAAAAAGAGGAGTCAAGGATGATTCTGTGATTTCTCATCTGAGGAACTGGAAGAATATAATTCTCATTTAATTGAGATGGGGAGGATTGTGGGTAGAAGAGATTTTATCAAGAAAAGCAAGGGTTCTGTTTTGGATATGTTAAATTTTAGGATGTCTATTACACATCTATATTCGTTTTCTATGGCTGCCATAACAAATTATCACAAATTGGGTGGTTTAAAACAATGGAAATTTATTCTCTCACACTTCTGGATTCCAGAAATCCTAAATCAAGGTGTTGGCAGGGCCATGCCCCCTCCTGGGGCTCTAGGGAAGAATCCTTCCTTGCCTCTTCCACTTCTGGTTGCCCCAGGCATTCCTTGGCTTGTGGCAGCATCACACCGATTTCTGCCTCCATCTTAAAATGGCCTTCTCCCAGTGTATCTCAATCTCTGTTTCTCTTCTCTTATAAGGACATCAGTCATATTGGATTAAGGGCCCACCCTACTCCAGTGTGATCTCATTTTAACTTGACTAATTCCACCTGAAACAACCGTATTTCCAAATCAAGTCACATTCTAAGGTGTTGGGAGTATGGACTTCAGTATATATTTTGGGGGGACACAATTCAACCTACAACAACATCTAAGTGGAGATATTGACTAGGCAGATGAATAAGCACACCATAGGAGAACACTGGACTGGAAATATAAATTTGGGATATATAAGCATATAGACAGTATTTAAAGCCATTAAACTGGAGACCAGGTGAGATCACCAAAGGAATGAGTATAAATAGAACAACAAGAGGTCCAGGGACTGAACATTGGAAGATGGGAGTGAAAGGAATAGTAACAAAGGAGGCTGTCTCAGAGAGTATGAGTGATGTAGGAGAGAAATCAGGATTTGATATCTTAGCAACCAAATAAAGAATACCAGAAAGGGAAGGATTAACAGTGTCATGACAGAGTAATCCAAATAAGGACTTGAAATTGACCCTGAACTTAATAATATGGAAATATGATGACCTCACCAGGAGCAATTTTGCTGAAGTGGTGAAGAAGAAAACATGGTTTGAAGAATGGGAGGTGAGGACATGGAGACAAAAACTATTGAAAGCTCTTTTACGGATTTTTACTGTAAAGAGGACCATAGAAATGAACATACCTAGAGAAGTAAATGGAGTCAGGAGAAGAAATGACACATGTAGGCTGTTGGGAAGATCTAATAGAGAAAGAAAACTGGATGCAGGAGAGAGAAGGAAAAATTGCTGAAGTCAGTCTTTGTGAGTAGCACAGACAATTCATCTTTAACAAGGAGAGAAGGCAAAGTCTACAAGAGGACAGATGGATGAGGTGGATAAATGTGGTGCTGTGAGCATGTAGAATTTCCCCTTTGATTGCTTTTTTCAGTGAAATAAGGAAACAAGGTTAGGGGTGTGTGGGGAGTGGGGCATATGGGAATCCCTATATTTTTTATGTAACATTTATGTAATCTAAGTATCTTTAAAAAAATAAATATGTTAAAAAGAAGACTAAAAGAGGTGGTTGGACATTTAAAGAGTGAAGATGAGAAATTATGATATAGATGGAGAGAGTGAATGGACTATGAAAAAATATTGCATTATTCCACACCCATTTGCAGTTGGAGATTATGAATTAAAGTGAGAACTATCGTCATGGCTGGTTGTTTTTTCTCTAACCACTTGGAATTGCTTACAGACCTACCGAATACATGCCTGTTCTTGCTTTAGTGCATTCATTTCCATTGGCTGTTCCCTCTGCCTGGAATCCTCTTCCCCCATTAATCCACATGGCTTACTTCCTCACTGCTTTCAAGCCTTGGCTCAAATGTCATATTTTTCATGACCATACTATTTAAACTTGAAAGTGCCTTGCCTCACACACCCCAGCCTCTCTTATGTAGTTCTATTTTGTTCTCTTAACACCCATCATCTTCTAACATACTACATAATTTATTACATTTCTTATTTCATGCTATTATCCCCCTCCCCTACTAGATGCTCAAGCATCATGAAGGCTTGGAATTTTGTCTGTTTCATTCATTCCTATATTTCAAGCATCTAGAAAAGTACCTGGAATATAGTACACATTCAATTAAATATTGATTAAATGATCAAATTGATTCTTTGATCTGGTAATCATAAATTTCAAAGGCTAGATTTTTTTAGCAAATTATTTACTGTCTGTCAATTGATATACCCTTGAAGGTAGTATTGTTGTCCTGTTACTGTTGTAATAATAAGTTGTCCTGGATAGACTCTTTATACTCTTCAAAGTATTTTCCTGCTCATTATACCATGGTGATCTAATTTAGTATGCTGGAGTCATATAGTCAGTCATCTGATTACCTATTCTTTGAGATGGCATACAAATAATTTACTTCTATTCCTTCACATACTTTATCCTCTTGGTTTGAGCTCTAAACTGACTTACCTTATTCCCAGTTGTACTCTATGGCTGTGTTACATGTAACCACTAACTAAATGCCTTGCATTTAGCAGGTGTCTATAAATATCTGTTGGTTTAATTTATTTTAGCACTTTACTGTATTTTTTACTTGTAAGGTTTAATGATCATTTTTAAGAAGAATTATTTAAATTAGACTACTTTTTTTTTTGCCCAAAGAATTATATAGGGAGGCAAATTTTAAAATCTATTGGAAATTAATATTTTAAAGCAATTTTATTGAATTAAAATTTTTTTTAGATTGCTAAAGATTTCAGATTTATTTTTAAAAAGCATATTTTCACTAGATACCAATACCTTAATTCTGTATTAATCAGCTTATCTTTGTGCCCAAGAAGAGTTTCTAAGATGAGATAAATTTTTGGGATATGGCCATTTTTTTCCTCCCGGTTGAAGAAGGAATTTGGGTGTGTACATTTGTTTATTGTGTTGCTCCAGTGCTCCTGCTGCTCTGCTTCAGTAAATAGACTGGCATGTTATTAGCACAAAATACAGTACTCCATCCTGCCTCTTCCCCAGCTTGACAAAAAATTGAACCAGAATTATTAAGGTGGTTTGACCATGAACCAATTTCACTTGGGAAAAATAAACTGTTACTGAATCAAAACTAGAAGCATTAATACTACTCAGTTTATTCCCAGGTGTCCATAATTTGTATGTATGTGTATATAATGCATGTGTGTATATTCATGAAATCAATCTTTTATTTTAAGAACAAACATTTTCATTCAGTGTGTAAGTCGACAACTGTCTGATTGCCACTGACAGGGTTATTTGCAAAGTCATTGATAACACGTGGTACTTTACCAAGTGATTAATTTTTGTTGGCTCAAATCACTAGTTGAGTAACTCAAAGAAGTAACTCATGCTCAAAAATGCGTAATAAGTAAATAGTTTTTTAATTTATCTCTCCTTAAACTTGAACTATTCCACTCAAGCTAAAATGGGTGGATTATTTCCAGTAAATACAAAAATGAAAACCTTTTAAAAAACTTTGTAGTCTTAATCTTTTAAAGCAAATTAAGTCCTTTAAAAGGATGTCTTAGTTTGTTCTACTTGTCAGTAATGTATTACTTTAAATTTATCATTTTGCTTTTACCTTATTTTTTATCAAAATGATACTTAGTCCATCAAGTTAGATCACTTTAGTTTGATTTATAATGCTGTGTTGAAAGTCGGATTTTACATGCAGTTTAAGCTGTTTTGTTTTCAAATTATTTTATGTAGTAAAGAAGCTAGCATTTTAAGTTACTACTTTTGAGCTCAATGAAACAAGTAATTCCATAAATTATAGTTATTTAATTTTAAAACCAGGAATAGTGTATAACCCTTAACATTATTTCACTATACTTTAATCTTTAGCAAACATTTATTCAGTTTAAACTATATGTCAGACATTTTACTAGGTATTGAAGACGCACAGATGACAGTGAGTTTTCACTCAGGAAGTGCACATATTTTTATAGAGATGGGAAATATGATGGCGGTGGGTAAAAGTGGCCTTTAATATTTAATGTTTACTTGTATAATATAAGCACTTATTGTTTTACTTAGCCCTCACGAAGCCTGTAAAGTATTTATTATTATTCCCATTTTTACAGAAGAGGAAATAGAGTCTCAGAGATGTGAAGTTGCCCAAGATCATAAAGCTGAGTGGTAGAGTTGTGTTGCAGGCCTTTCATCCTTCAAACTCCATATTCTTTTATATTACCGTAGACAACTTTTGCTTGCTAAGCTTGATGAGAATATAAAAATGAGTAATCAATGGTCTTTGCCCTTAAAGAGCTCTAAGTTTTGTGAGAGTAGCTCATACTCTATAAAGGGCCAGTACTGTGTGCTTTTAGGCCAGGGGTTCTTAACAAGGGGTCCGTGAGCTTGAATTGAAATAAAAAAAAAAAAAATTATTCTTGTGGGGACATGTTGGTGCAGGTGTGATGTGTTTATTAAATAATACATATCAAGTCCATACGTATAGTGTGGACTTAGTAAGGGGTCCATGGTTTTCACCTAACTGGCAAAGAGGTCTGTGGAACAAAAAAGGTTAAGAACTCCTGTTTTAGGCTATGCCTATCTAAGCCCATCTTATTACATTTTTTGGTCAAAACCATGTTATTCTAATAAAAAGATTTTAAAGATGAATGTTTTGTGGTCACATTTTGAACAGGCATGTATTGATCCATTTGCCATTTATTTCTTAATTTTGGTCTGTAGGAGCTTTGTCTGAAAGTTTTATAATATAACTGGTGTAAGTTACTACTATTAATTATCTGAATTGCTACCTGAGGAATACTGCATTTCCCTATGCAACTCCTCTCAATTAGTTTTGCCTATTAACCATTCAAATAGAAAACTAGCATGGAATGTGGGATATTTTTAAAGTTAAGCTACTTTTATTTTAATTCACCTAAATTTTAAATTTCTAGGATGAAAAAATTGTTATCAGGATTAATTAATTCCAGGATGAAAATGGACATTTTGTATCAATCCCCAGATCTTCAAATTTAAACTGAAAAGAATAATTTAAATCTTCCCTAATAAGATATATATATCAGATTAACTCCTACCTGTTATGCAAGGGAAGCCTTAAGCATCCTTCACTTTCATTATGAATGAAGTAACCTGAACACATTTATAAAATTTCTCATAATCCAAGAGTTACAAATTATGGAAACCACAGATCAACAAAATAAAAAGTAATCAAGGGCCAATAAATACATGTGTACATAAAATTTGTCTTTGGTTTACACCATCATACGAATCACCTAGAAATCTTTTTCGGAATGCAGTATCCATACCCCAAGATTCTGATATGCTGAGTATGTTAGTATGGGGTAGGAATGGGCAGAACAAGCAATGGAAGATGCTCTTCAGGGTATCTGCCATTTGAAAAGGCTCTCTAGGTGCTTATAATAGCTTCTGTTTCCACCTCCAGTCTCTTCTTCAGGAGCATTGAAAAATATTACCTAAAATAGCCTTATGCATGTCAAGTCAATATGTATTTTACCTGAACTGTATTTAAGTAGATAATCATAGTTCTGATCATTAATCACCATATATGCCAGGAATTATGGAAATGCTTTTATTTTGTTGTTAAATGGTTAGAATTATCTGGAACTCTCTTATGACTTAGGGCATAAATAGTTTAGACAAAGAGTACTTTATTCTACTGGATGAAGTTAATAATAATCTCAAAAAATAGTAATGCCTAATATTTCTTGAATGGTTACTCTGTCAGAGACCATACTAAACATATTAACTAGGATAATCTAATTTTATCTTTGCAGCTAAGCTAGGAGGCAGGTTCTGAGAACAGTGAGGCAGGTGAAGGAGGATGCAACCACGTGGGCAGATGGCTTGGCACAGAGGTAGTGCCTTTATGCAAACCCCTCCGCAGAGATTGTGCATTGAGCACCCTATCCAGAGACCATGGTCTTTATTACAGAACTTTGCAATTTCTTGTTAATAAAGATAGATTCTGTACTGTACATTTGTGATTTAATTAACTGCTGCTTACTGAGCATCTGGTATATAAATCCTGGAGGTTTTTCTTGTCATATATATGTTTGTGTGTATAGATATATATTTATAATTTATATTTATATCAGAGTTTGTATTAATATGTTTGATATAAGTAAAATTTTAATTTCTGAAGTAAATGAGAAATTAATGTATTTGACACTTTTTAATTTCAGTTTATTGATGGTCGACTGGCAAAACTAAATGCAGGAAGAGGCTTCTCTGATGTATTTGAAGAAGAGATCACTTCAGGTGGCTTTTGTGGAGGTATAGACTAGTCACGGTTTGATTATCCATCTTCTGAATAACAATTATCTTCATTTTTGAACTTGCACCTGATTTAACCTACTTCATAAACAACTAATTATTTTCATTTAGATGCATTTTTCATCTTATAACAGCTATGGTGTTAACTTATTTTACTTGATATTTGTTAACTCTAGGCTTTAAGATGGTTTCATGAATTGGCAACCTTTTTCTCTGATACTCTTAATATTACTGGAAATAAATAACATAGAAATCCAATTAGTTTATATCTTCCTGCCTTTCCTCTTGACTAGTGTACTCTGCTAGAAAACTAGTAGTGATGGCCATTACTGAGTATGAACTTGAGAACTGAGATTATATTAAATAATAGATTGTAATATAATTCAAAAAGAAATGTTTGAACACCATAATTGCTTCTTTATTTTGAAGTAACTATAATATTATATAGAAGTCCTTACCTTTTTTGCATTGTAGACCACTACAGCATTAAGAAAGACTTTTCCGTTTACCATCCTATGTGTTTACACCTGCCACTGTGAAAAGCACTCATTTGAAGCAATGGAAGGCGTCGTTTTTTGCTTGTCTGAAAAATCAGATGATAGCTCACTTTTATTTAATATAATTAATTAACTCACTTAAAATGTAAATATTAAGACAAGGTTATAAATATCATAAATATTAATATTCTAATTATTTAGGCAATTAATGACTTAGGAACCAATACTTTGTGCATGATTTGTTCTAGTATATTGTTACAGTCCTGACTCTGGCAGAGAATTTTCCTTGCATCCTTGAAATGTCCTATGTGTTCATTCAGCCAGATTTTGCTGAATGCTTATTGTATATTAGGCACTATTCTAGATACTGGGTGAAGTAACCAAACAAAAATCCCTGCTCTCTATAGCTTAGTATGTTCATATTTGAACTGGTATAATAGTATTTTTTTTCTATATCTGAAGGTTTTTTTTTTAGAAAAATGTTTTAGTGTATGTGTGAATAAATAGTTTCAGATCTGAACAACGAAACATGAAAAGAAAGTAATAGGTACTCATCTATATATTTCACAAGGTTTAATTTTATTTTTAGATAAGATATATTTTTGTACCATAAAATATAGAAACAACTCAGGTAATTTGTTCATTAAAAGAGGTACAAATGAACTTAGCAGTTGTGGACCTTCATCATATGTAAACAGAGCATTTCATTGAAAGCATTTAGCTTGAGGAAAAAGTTAGTTTACTTGACTCAGCAAGTAAGCTGAATATGGTATCACTCTGCTCCTTCTTGCTTTCCTCAGCTCATGGGTAGAAATGTAACTTCAATGGAACTTTTGTGTTAAAATAAGGCTTTTTTACTTTTCAACTCAGACAAGCAAAATATTGTCAGCTCATGGACAAATGGCTTGAGGCATCTCTTCAGTATTTACATAACTGCTGTCTCATTATCTTTATTACCCGTGGGGCTAGCAGCTCATATGGAATTGAAGATGACATCTTATGACAGTAATGGGGTAGAACTATGATCCTTTTGTATAGTTAAATTGCTTAGTTTTATCCATTGGTCCAGATAATTCTGTGATAGAATAGAGGTAGGTGGCTTTTCTGGTGGGGTGGGTCCCTAAAATTTTTCTGTAAAGGTCTTATTGTTTAAAAAAGAATAGAGAAATATTGATCACTAGTTAATATCTGACTTAGAGACTGCTACATTTTCATTACAGCATCATCATGCCCACTACTTTATTGTTCATTCTTAAAACGAAAAGGTTTCTCAAATCTCATCTTAATTTGAAAGAGCCATTACTTCTACAAAAGGAAAGCCTAATTCAACAATGGGTACATCAAGAAAGTACAATTAAAAATTATGCCTGCTTGTCAAGGGTTATTTTTAAATTTTTATATTTTAGATTATTATCTTAGAGATACATAGAAATTATTCTTAGAAGAAAATAAAGCAAAATTCATAAGGATTTGAAATAAAGTGATGGATAATGAAACCATGTAATAAAAATTAGTAATGTTCTTCTTTTTTAAAAAATATACTTTTAAAAAATTTTTTAAATATTTAAATATTTAAATATTTAAATGATAAATATTTGAGGTCAGCTTCAAATATTTATCATTTAGATTATATTTGTGAGAAGGAATATATCTATGTCATGGTATTGAACTGTTCTTCAAAGAAGTAAACTGTTCTACCTGTCATTTCTCTCATAGTAACAGTAATAGTTATAATTATTAATATTGATTGAATCCTAATATGTGGCAGAAACTTTTCTAAGAACTCTACAAATATTATCTCATTTGATCCTTCACAGCACTCTATGAGGCAGGCTTCTCTACTCTGACTGGATAAAGGCAAAATTCCTGTCTCTTCTGAATATTTGTTGAAGATTTTTTTACACATAAAGTCCCTGGAAGGTTCACCATAGGAGAAATCAGTGTTCAAGCTGAGGAAAAATTATGTTCTTTTAAGCAGAAATTAAGAAATTTCAGAGAAGCATCTAATTTCTCTTCTTTATATATCATTGCAGTGGCAGTGTGTACACTTTTTGCCAATACCTGTGATTATGATAAAATGAATATGAGAAAGATGGAGCTTCATAATTATTGTGGCTCAGATTTTAAAAGTGCACTCTAGGAAACATGACAAAGAATAGCAAGATTTACATTTGAGTCTAGAATTGTGGTTAAAAGACTCTGTGAATGCTCATGCATATTTCCAAAACCATTTTCATCCTGTGAGTCCCTGTAGTAAGGATGGTTAATGGAATTGATGTTAGACTTGATTCTTTTCAAGGAACCCTTGTAGAATATTCAACTGCAACTTAGAAAAAGATTGAGAATATCAGAAAATGTGTAAGGGAAGAATATCCATGGTAATTATTATTATTATTATTTTTTTTTTGGTAATTATTATTAGGTAATTATTCAAAGGTAATTAAAGAGGGCATGAGTAGAACAAAGGATATAATTGCATAATAGAACTATCCATCTGTGAAAAAACAGCTAAGGGAAAACAAAACAAAACAAAAAACAGCTAAGGAATATTGAGTAGTTAACATGTTTGTTTTTCATAGTTTTTTTACATTTTAAATAAAATTAGTTCTTATAGTCACAGCAAATTATCTACACTTTAAAAAGGAGAAACACTTTCAGATCAATTTAATATAGATGTGTGTTTCCTCTCCATGAATAGCATTTCTTCATTAGTTTCCTCATATAATCTGATAAGTTATGCATTTATTTGATTCTATATCTTTTTACTGAGTAAGATACCAGAGAAATTGGAAGGGGTGATAGGTAATCATCAGTGTGTTTTGTGGCATTTTTCTGGGCTTATTGAACAATTTAAACCAGTACACTTTTTGATAAATTACCACAAATTACTGAAATTTAAACATATGTATTTGAAGAGGAAGTCTTTGCATAAGTGAGAAATGAGGAGGTTTTGTCTTTGAGTATGAGAAAATCAGCTGTTGAATTAACAAGAACAATGTTAAAAATTCCCTCAATAATGCCTGTTGTTTATGTAATCTAGGAAGAAGGACTCGGATTTTTTGGCATTCAAATTCATTTTTAAGAAGAAAACAGCCTTATTTTTTTAACATCACCAAAGAATAAGGAACTTGTCTCATAAATTTAGTGGAAATATGAACCTTAAATCTTAAAAGCACCAAAGCTTAAACAATTAGCCTTTTAAAAAAATAATTAATGCAGTCTACCCAACGGTACCATGTATTTCCCATCTTAAGCAGTGTATTTATTCTTAGGGACTTCCTGTATGCCCCTAGATTATTATTGGCAATTCTTATCATTAACTCTGTTCTCAGGGTATCAGCTTTGATCAGCCCTTTCCCTTTCCAGTGTAATTCCGTAGGCAGTGATACAGGGGAGATCTTTTTGTAACTTAAGCTTTAGCATATTTTATGTAGCATTCTTAGAGGTAGTATTTTGTAATGGTAGGACTAATGAACTAGTAATTTAAAAACCTAGATTCTTATCCATTCTTTCCCAGTTGCTAGCTTTGTGAACTTGGGCAGCTCATGTATCATCTCAGACCCTCGGTTTCTTCATCTGACAAATTCACATTTATGGTGTGTCTACAGTATGCTAGATAGTATGCTTAACATTGTATAATCATTATCTTTCATCCTCATAATACCTCAGGGACAATGACTATTATGCTTATTTGATGAATGAAGAAGCTGAGGTTCATCTAGGTTAAGGAACTAATCCCAATCAACACAATTCGCAAGTATGGAGTGGGCCTGAACTCTGATGGACCTCCAGAGCTCTCTTTTTATCTTATTGAACTGCACTGCTGGTGACACTACCTGCTTTGCTTATTTCAGAGTTAAAAATATACTGCTAGAAAAAGGAATGTAATTTAGGTAAAAAAAACATTTTGTGACCTATAAAGGAGCTGGATGGAAGCTATTTTTATTACTCACAAGTCTAAGTAAGAGACTCTGACCTTTCTATAACTGCTTTGAAATTTTATAATAGCTATATTCTTTGGGACTCAGAAATTTAAAAAAAAAAATGTTTCTTGATTAACAAGTGTTCCAGGATGCTTAATTGTTATCATATGGAAGTTGGTATCTCTCTTTTGACTTTCTTAAATCATTTTGGGAAAATAATTTAAATGGAAAAAAAACCACTTTCGAAAATACTATGGATAATAATCAAGTCTCAAATATTGATTTCTACCTAACCTACCTAACCATTCTTAATAAAGAAGTAAAAGTATGTGAACTGTTGAGAAATTTTAAGAGGAGTATATGAGCAATCTGGATGAAGACATACAATTTATTTATTTATTTTTAAAGATTTATTTTATCTTTATTTACCCCCCCTGCCCCCCCGCTACCTGTGCTCACTGTGTCCATTTGCTGTGTGTTTTTATGTGTCTGCTTGTCTCCCTTTGTTGCGTCATCTTGCTGTGCCACGGGCTGTCAGCTCACCGTACTGCGTGGGTTTGCCTTTACTAAGAGGCCCTGGGAACCCGGGGCCTCCCATATAGTAAATGCGAACCCAACCACTTGAGCCACATCCGCTTCCCACAATTTATTTATTTTTATATCTTTTTTTGCTTTTTGTTTTTTGTTTTTTTTATTTTATTTTTTATTGTTTTTCTTTTGTTTTATTTTTCCAATTTATTTATTTTTGTTAATAAAATCTCCTTTAGAAGTAAATTGATAGAATAACTTGAAATTTTTCATTATTTCATGAGGGAAATGTAATTTAAAAATTTTGGATTGGGCAAATACCATCTAAAACTCATGTGTTTTAAATAGTACAATTTACTTATGTGTACATATATTTGGCTATTTCATTTCATAAGCTTAGAAAAAGTATAATTTTCCCCCATATTTCCTCTTCCAGGAAGGGTAAAATGTTATGCTGAGCAGTAAGAGATATTTTTCAGGATGAGTGTTCTTTCTTGATTTATTTTTTTAAATTAGGACAAGATTTTAAACTCAAGAGTGAATTCAGGGTTGGACACTTTTTTCCTGATGTTGATTAGGAATGCAAAGATAATAGCTGGAAAGGAATTCTTGTGCTTAGCTCATTCTGCCTCTATTATGAAACAGCAAGGAAATGCATTTTTTGAAAAGCAAAAACCACAAACAAGAGGAGAACATGCTCTCTTTTAGGGGTTCTTTGTACTGGATAGTCTCTGATTAGCCATCAGGCCTTAGTTTGCTACTCTGACTTTTTGCACTTTTGTTTGGGGACTATTTAAGCATTTAAAAAAGCAAGAGGGGAGTTGAAATCTAACCAAAATCAGCTGATGCAAAACATTACATAAGTTGCTTTCTTTTTTTGCCTTCTGATACTGTCTTATTGACTAATTGACATTTATCATATTTGGAACCAAATATGTCAATTACCAATTTTATTAAAATTGGTTTTGTTAGCATTTGAGCATTCCCATAACCATGGCGCTCTCTAGGCCTAACACCGTGTTCACTTATTTCCTTGGATAATCTCTTTCAATCTTGCAGATTTATGACTTGAGAATATTTCCAGAACTATAACTACAGTTTAACTGCATTAAAGTAAAACTAGCAGTTAACTCATGTTAATATTTAACAACCATAGAGGAATCTTCGTTTTTTGTCTCCAAGATTCTTTGCATTTATAAATTACTTTCTAGTTTTTAAAATGTCCCTGTGTATTTGAATCAAGTACTGATAAGTCCCATCAATAAGCATATATTTGTCCCTATTAACATAAAATCTATCTACCTCTTAATTATATGAATCTTTTCTTAAAAGATTTCTAACATTGTTTTGAGTATATTTTTACATTTGAGATACACAAGCAATGTAAATCTTATAGGTTCTTTAAGAGAGCATGACAGTTTCACACGTGACCCTTATCAATAATGTTCTCTTCAGCCTTTTTACAGCTAATCAATATTCTATTGTATGTGTATACCACAATTGTTTATCTATTGGTCTGTCAATGGACATGGGTATTTCTACCTATGAGCAATTGTGAATAATGCTTCTATGAACATTGGTGTGCTGCTGTCTGAGTTCCTATTTTCTTTTCCTTTGAGTAGATAGCTAGGAGTGGAATTGCCAGGTCATATGATAATTCTATATTTAACTTTTTGAGCAGCCCTCCTACTGCTTTCCTCAGTGACTACATCCCACCAACAATACATGAGGGCTCAAATTTCTCCAAATCCTCTCTAGCACTTGTGATTTTCTGGGGTTTTAAAATTTTTTTGATAATAGCCATCCTTTTGGAAGTGAAGGGATATCTCGTTGTGGTTTTGATTTGCATTTCTCTAATGGCTAATGTTGTTAAGTATCTTTCCATTTGCTTGTTGACCATTTGTAAATCTTCTTTGGGGAAATGTCTATTCAAATCCTTTGCCCATTTTTAAAATTGAGTTGTGTGTCTTTTGTTGTTGAGTTGTGTTAGTTCTTTATGTATTGTGGATATTAAGCCCTTATCAGATATATGATTTCCAAATGTTTTCTCCTGTTCTGTAGGTTGTGTTTTTACTTCCTTGATAATGTTCTTTGTTGAAAAAAATGTTTTCATTTTAATGAAATCTGATTTATTTTTTTTTCTTTTGCTTCATGTACTTTTTTTTCTTTATTTTGTTCTTTATTTTTAAAGAAACTTTAGAGAACATAAATGTTACATCAAAAATGTAGGGGATTCCCATATACCCTACCCCTCCCCCTCCCACATTTTCCCCCATTAACAACATCTTTCATTAGTGTGGTACATTTGTTACAATTGATGAGTACATATTGAAGCATTGCTGCTAATCATGGATTATAGTTTACATTATAGTTTACATTATAGTTTATACTTTGCACTACAATTTTAAAGGGTTTAGCAAAATATATAATGACTTGAATCTGTCATTGCAGTGTTGTATAGGACAAATGCCCCATGTTGCTTAACCTATTGTTCCCTCTCCCTCCCCTCAGAACCTCTGGTGACCACTATCTTTATATCAGTGTTATAAGTTCCTCAATTACTAGAATAAAAATAATTCTACTTTAGCCCATAATTGCATTCCCCCTTATGTTTGTTCATTCCTCAGTCTTGAGGATTTTGGGGTGGTGATGCCCACTCTGCTTCCAATTGAGAGGGAGCTTAGATCCCATGGGGCAGATGGGTAGAACTGTCTTGTTTGCAGTTATAGATAGTCTCTGTTTTTTGGGATGGTTCTTGATCCACTTTGTTTCATTTTTGTGTATGGTGTCAAGTACAAATTGAGCTTCATTCTTTCACGTTTTTTTTTTATTTTTATAAAATACTGCTTTAAAATAACTTAATTGTGCAAAAGAGTCAGACCATTACAAAACAATATAGACATAAAACTGAAAAATCTGCTTAAAAGGCAGAGGAATCTTTTGTTTCAAAAGAATTTATATTTTTCCTGCTGAATTTAATATTAAAATGAAAGAAGATAGAATGCTTAAATATATTAGCTTCATATGTGAGTGAAGAAAAAGTGGTTGTCTGTTCTTAAATATGCTAATTACTGTGCTCCCAAGAATTAGAGTAATGTATTAGTTCTTACAATGCCATTGGTTCTTTCACAACATTGCAGATAAATAAAATTTGCCTACCAAAATCCTGAAAAGACTAATAATTAATGAATTTTACTTTATGGATTTATTTTAATAAAATATTTCTGGCATCTTATTTCTGTATATTTCAGGGAACCCAAGGTCATATCAACAATGGGTGCATACCGTCAAGGTAATAATAAGTCTTCAAAGTTTCTTCTTTCACTCTAATATATAAAGAGAAATGTGAAATGTTCAACAAAAATATGCTATTTGTGCTTATGATGTATATTTGCAACATTTGAAATATTTGTGTGTTTTCTCACATTTTTAATATTTTTATTTTATGCTGGTAGTTTGTTTATATTCATAAATATTCTAAAATGGAAAGCTTTTTTGCAGATATATTAACTAGTTTTGAAAGCAAGATTTCAGTGTCACCTTCAGTATAGCACAGTACGGTATAGTATAGTATATATTAGAAAACAAGGAATTAGGTGGAGCAGTAGAATTTGATGGGAATTTTGTCATTTCTGGTAAAGTGCTTTTGTTAACACGATTTTATATATATGTGTGTATATAATCTCTCCCACAGATTAAGAGACTTAATTAACCAACAGTAAGACAGTTGATAAAGATTAAATTTCTTTTTTATGAAACTTTAAATATATACCTTTTGCTCAAGTCTGTCTAAACTGCAGAGGTGAACTGATTTTGCATGACATAGTACACCAACTAAAAGAACAGAGTGGAATATTTGCATTTTGTTTTGAATTGCTCTAATATATAAAATCTATGAAGACATTAAACATGAAATCATTTTGTATCTCCTTTAACTTACATGTAAAATTCTTTCTCTGTACTTTTAATAATGCTTTGTTTTCAGGACAGTATTGGCCAAAAATTTTCAGAAATATGTTTATCTTTTTCCTCTGCAGAAAGGAGGTGCACTATTCAATACAGCAATGACCAAAGCAACTCCCGCTGTACGAACAGCATATAAATATGTAAGTTGTTTTATTTTGATATTTAAGTATTCTTTTGCTAATATTATTTTTCTAGTAATCAGATGTATAAATTCAGAGTGCTTTCTATTTTTCTTTCATGTAAGCTTATTTTTTTACTTTAGGGTTAATATTAACCAAAGGGAATTCAATTATTAAAATTATATCACTGTATAGAGAAGATATTTCCTTTATAGAATCTAAAAACTGATTCTTCATTTTGTTTGAAAAGTATCAACATAATAGTGCCTGCAAATTGAACAGTCAACAATGTGGTATCATTTTTTAATAGTTGGTTCTTTCATTCAACACATATTTTAATTCTCATTTTGTACTTAAGGCTCAAGTAGAAAAAAAATAGAAAAATATGACAGGATCTCTTCCCTCAAAGATGTGTTGACTTTCCACAATTAAAATTCTTCAGTGATTCTCCATGGCTTGTAGTAAAATAATAATAATAACAATAATAACAACAATAAATAAATAATAAAGTAAAATAGAAATATTTTTAATATAACAACTAGACTCTTGAAGACCTGGTTCCTCTTACGTCCAGTTTCATCTTCCCCCATTCCATATCTCTAAAGATACTGAACTACTCTTTTCATGAATGCAAGATGTTCTCTTCAGCCTCTCTCTTCTTGTACAAGCCATTCCTACTGCTTGGAGCATCATTTCTTGACCTTTACCCAAATTGTAAACACTAATTCATCCTATAAGACTTAATTCAGGCATTATTTCCACTGAAAACATTTTCTAAACCCCACTTGAAAAGAGTTTTTACATACCTTCTTCTGTGTCCCCATAGAATCTGTAGACATACTTCTGTTTCAGCACTTGTTTTGTCTCTTTACATGTTTATCTCTAACACTAGACTAGTAACTTCTCAAGGAAGGAACTGTTACTTCTATTTTCACACCATGTGCATAATATAGTAGGTTGATATTCAATAAATATTTTTTTAATTCAATGGGTCATATATATTTGATGTTTTTAAAAATGTTCAGGGCATAAGTTTTTTTTTATGAGAATTCGTCTTCAATTGCTTTCCCACTAAATAATTTGACATGTTTGAATTAATAATAGAATAATATATTTTAATTTTAAGACGTTCAGGGCTTATGCTCTTAACTTACAATTTTGAAAGTATGTAGCCACCATTTCCATTTTAAAAAATCTGTGTGAAAGATTACATTTGATAGTAGGGAGACTAATCTACAGAGTTCATTTTAAAATAGAGTACCAAAATTCTGAACTATTTCAAGCATTATCATAAAATGAAGGTAATAAGAGGTAAATCATTTTGCCTTGGAAACATCAGGCTCTGCCTTTTGTTTGGTTGACCCATGGCTTTGCTTAGAAAACCTCTCTGAGTGGATCGCTATCTCACTTTAATACTAATGGGTTAAGTACAATTTTTGAAGAGATTTTAATTTTTCACAATGTAATAGCACACAGCTGCCATGTTAAAAAAAAAATCAGGCTAATGTTGAGCCTTGTTTCTCATGTTCATTTAAGATTCTAAAAACATTTTCACAGTCAAGTGGAACTTTTCACAGTCAAGTGAAGAGAGCACTTGAAGTTTTTCTTCTTGCCTAGAGACTTTGTATTGTTTTGCCATATATGTGTTTTTTTCCTTATTTTCACTCATATTCTTGTATAAAAGCACAGAGATATAGCAAACATGTTCAAAACATCAATTGTCATTTTACGTTTCATCCTCAAATCAGAAGAGTGTTTTATTTGGGACTCTTCCCTGCAAGACAGGAAAAATGTGCCCAAATAAAAAAATTTGCTCTTCAAAAGATTATTCACTAAATTAATTTCAGACAAATTAAGGTCTTCAGAATATACTTAAGCACTTGTATCATTTACCTTGAAGTCATGTCCTACATGAATCAAGAGATTTGGGCAAGTATATAACTCAGATTGTGACCTTCATAGTTGTACCTATAACTCATCTTTCCAGAATTGCTCATATTCTGAAATCTGTAATCTCTAATTCCTCCTTTGACTGCAAATTGCAAATTACAGATTCCTAATTTTTATTGTACAGGTATAACAGAATTTACTTACCTTAATTTTCTATAGATTGTAAATTTTTAAAGGTGTAAGCCATGTTTTTACCTCTATTTCATTCATTCAACAAAATTTTTTAAGGCATTGTAGGCAGCATTGAGGATAAAGCAGTATGACGATTACTATGAGTATTAGAGATTCTGTCCTTTTATATTTGTGTCCCTATCACTTTGCTCTGTGGTTTGAATATCCTACAGAAGTACTGAGTATGTTTTTATTTCTTGAAGTAAATAATGATTTTGTAGTATACTTAGAAAATTTTTTCTATGCTTATAGCGGCCATAAACAAAACTAGAATTGCCACACATATTTTCTTATAAATCTATTCTTAGATTTATAAGAAAATATAAAGTGAACTGCATATTTGATTTTACTATAAGGCTTTTTAAGTCAACTTTCTTGTTAGGTGTTAGGTCTTGTTAGCTAACAAGAAACGTTTAGCTTGGGACATTTCTTGAGCAACTACTGTATGTCAATTACTGTGCTGGTACCACAGATGCTAACAGGAAAGATCCTTCTCCTCAAGGAACTTGGGAAAGACATGTATTTACTCTTCCTAGAAGGAGCTTGGGAATAGCAGAATGCTTTATTAGAAGTAGCAAGGACTTTGGGGTTGGAAAGTCTTGAGTCTGTATCCCTTCAATTTCCATGTTTTGTAGAATAAGTACATAATGCCTTCGGAGGCTTAAGTTCAGTCCATGTATTTTCTTTTCAATTTTTTTATTCTTATTTTTATTTTTAAAGAAACTTTAGATTGCATAAATGTTACATCAAAAATGTAGGGGATTCCCATATACCCCCCCCCCC